>JASSUY010038742.1:0-10233 GCA_032466535.1 Forpus xanthops
AGGCTGCTATGAGGTCTCCACACAGCCTTCTCTTCTCCAGGCTGAACAGCCCCTGTTGTTTTTAAAATCTTCCAGCTCTGGACCTGAATGCTGGACATCCCTTTTGTGCAGGGCTTTGTCTGTTTGGGGTTTTCTTCTGTCATTTGGTTCTTGTTGTTTGGGCTGTAGTTTGTTCTGGGGTTCTTTTTTGAGCTCTGTGTTGTTCAGTGAACTCTATGTACCCTGTGAGATGAAAACCCTGGCACTGAAGGGATAATCCTTTAGTGACAGGAGAGGACTTACAGGAGATCATAGACAGCAAAAAAATCCCCATTCCTAAACTGACACCCCAGGTAGGATCCATCTTTCTGCCTTAGCTGTCAGGTAGCTAGATGTTTGTCTTGGGTAGGCAACCTGCATGTTCAATGGGGGAAAATTAGCACCTCTAAGAAAAAAATTCCATCGACCCTGGGTCTGGAATTGTCATAACCTGAGAGTGGAGATAGAGCTGTGAGTGCTGAGGACTTTGCAAATTAAACTGTAGGTGCCAAAAGCTGAACAAAGGGAAAACAAGTGTCCGTGTGGTGACAGGGTGAGGGCTCATCTGGCAGCCCACGGAATCACTGGCACAATGACAGGCTCCAGGTCTTCAAAACAGTTCTTTAAACACAAACCCATCTTTCCCTCCCTGCAGTCCCTGCATCTGTTATTATCCTCCAAGCTTTCACCACAAGTGAAAAAGACATCTCCTGGCTGCAGCTAACCCCAAGCACCACGAGGACAGAGAAAAGCATTCTATAAAAAGGTATTATGCACCCATAGAATTAAAACCTGCTTTCTACAGCAGCTGCTTTGAGTCCTCAGGACCTGGACATGCAGGTCATGCATCACCACTGGGAGAAATTATATGAACACACATGAGAATAGGAGGAGGCCGATTCAGAGCCAGGCGGCTGTTTAACGCTTACTTGGGCAATAGAGAGGATGGAAGTTCTGGTGAGGCTGAGGAGGCCAGGCAGGATGTGAATAACAAGCCACAAGGCATCTTTGCAGAAAAAGGAAGGAGATCAAAGAGACAGGGATGGAGCCTGAAGGAGATTTCTACATCTGAAGATGGAAGGTCAAGGGCATAGCTGGAAGATCCTGTGAATCCCTAAAAATGGGCTCTGAGAATAGAGCAGGGGCAAACTACAGCCTTAGGCATGGAAAAAGGGATACTCTGCCTTCTCTTGTTCTACCTTTATCTCTATTTTGGTGTTTCTAAAGGAAGGCTTGGACACCCAGCCAGGATCAAGTGCTGCTGCCAGTTAGAGAAACCATGATTTGCTTTCTCCTTCCCTTTTCTGTACAATTTCCCAATGAATAAGCAAAAGGGGACTTTGGTAAAAGGATTCCCATGGGAAAAGCTGGTGAAGTTGTCTCTTCCTGTGCTGCCCTCCCTCTGTAGGGTGGGGGGGGTTCAGTAGGCCAAGGACTGCCTTACTGAAGGGTATCTGAATGGATATGTCCTGCTGTTGCCCTCCCAGTCACGATGCTATTGAGACTCAGGGGGGAGCTCTCATGGGGAGGGAAGCTGCAGGTGGTTGTGCAGGGGCAGTTTGAGATCCACCATCTCATTCAGGGGCTTTGGATTCCTGGGCTGGGCAGACAGATGGGGCAGAGCTTTGAGAGCATCCTTGAGGGCATCCAGACTAGGGGCTGATTGAAGGGTTCCCCAGGGGGCTGGGAGGCAGCATGGGACCATGCAAACCCAAAGGCTTTTGTTCTGAGACATGGAATAGCATGAAGAGGCTGACAAAGCAGTGGAGATTAAATTGCTTGCCATCCCCCTCTCCTTAAAGCATCCCTGCCCACACCAGCATCACTCTGTGCCTACAAGCTGCAGACAGCCCTGTGCTGCTGCTTCCCCTGCCTGCAGCAGCCTGTCCTGAGAGTGGAGAGGCCTCTGGTGCAGGAGCCACCTCCTTCTGCCTAATTACACAGACAAGAATTAACGTGAAATGGAGTCTTACCTTGCAAGCCATGCGCTTTGTGAGCCGTGGAGCAGAGCCCAAGTGAAGCAGGAGGCTGTGAATGTTTGGGCCCTTCAGCCAGGGCAGCTCTGGAGTCCTGATGCTTCCTGCAGCACTGACACTGCTTCACTGCCTCTGTGCAGCAGGTTGCAGGCACACAGCAGTGCGTCTGCTGGACAGGGTCCACCATTTAGAAAGCACAGCCACTGTGAGCAGCGTCAGACCAGTGTAAGTGATGCTGGGACAAACGTGGTTCGTCCCTAGGAATAAAACCCGTCCGATCCAGGCTCCTCTGTTTCCTCCTCATTATCTTGTGTCTGACTGCAGCAAAGCCCTTGTAAGACTGCTACCAGAACAGCTGGTTGCCAGCAATGTACGGAGTGATCGATATGTTTGGCTTTTCATGTTCATCCATCGTGTGGATCTGCTTTCATGCTTTCATTATGTGAATACGATTTGAAGGCAGCCCTGAACTTTGTGCTCATGTCATTTACTATCTTTGGCCTCAAATCCGGAGCCCAAGCAGCTCCCTGCTATTCCCCGGGCACTCTGGAAAGCAGGGTTAGTTACAACCCCTCCTCATTCCCCTCACAAAAAGCACCAGGTTTAGTATAAGAGCAATTTGCCCAGCGCAGTCGGGCATCTCCTCCACAGACAGACACGGCTCCGGCATGAAAGCCAGAGGAAAAACAGAGCTCCCAGTTTGTTTACTACCTCTTGGCACACATCCATACCCAGCTTTTTATATACCACTTCCCAGACTTTGCAGCCTAGTGAACAAGATGCAGTTTTGTCCTGGCTATCAACACACCGATTGTTACCAGCAACATTTCGTGCTGCTCCAGCCAAAGCACTCAGGACCCTGCTGTGCTGAGATTTGTATGGCCATGTGTGCAGATAGTGCCTGCAAAGGAAAGTTGTAATCTGTAAATACAAGGGTGTGAGTGTGTGTGTGTGGGAGGAGTGGGATAAGAGATTTCAATGCAGACTGCACGGTAAAAAGTTCTTTTTTGGGTTTCTGAGCTATCTGTCGTGGGGAGGAAAGCTGATGTCAGAGGAGGTTTCTAGATAGTGGAAGGAGAAAGGCTGATCCAGAGGTACTGGTGAACAGGACCTGTTCTCCTAGGTGCAGCCCAAGGCTCACAGAGCGTGGTGTTTTGGAGAAGACTTTCATTCACTGTGTTAAGGGGGAAAATGTGTTAATTTTCTGTAATTCTTTTGTAACTGAGACAGTAGGAAAAACAGGACCATGGTGCGTTTTCAAACTAGAATGTAATGCCAAAATAAGTAACAATAAAGAATTTGAAAACCCATCCATTAATTTAAAACCAGGTTCACAAATGGCCTGTGGTCACTGGCAACTGCCAGCACTGCAGCCTCCATCCAACCACTGACCAAGGTCTCCCTTTCAAAGTGTTAGCCCGCAGGGTTTCCCCTGTACAGCAGAAGGCACTAGAGGCAAGATGGGACCACTCCTCTTCCACTCCTCTCCACCTTTGTTTCCTTTAGTCTTCAGGGCTCCCCAGACACTCATGCTGGGTGCAATCAGTGCCATCAGTGATTTGGGTGAAAGTCCCAAATGACAGTCCCAAAAGTGCCTCAGACAGGCATGATGAGTGGCAGTGGCAGTTCTATTTCTACATTACTTATTTCAAGTCAAGATGGCAAGCTCACAGTAGTTTATGGTGGACTTTTTAATTGGGCTGTTATTGAGGTTAATGACTGAACATACAAATCAGTTACCATAGTAAGTGGAGTAAAGAGTCAGGAAGGAAACAAAGCTAATAAAAATAATCAGCTTGACTTTGATGGGAACTGGCCTGGATCCTGCAGCACTCGTTGAAGCTCGTTGTAGTAGGCACCATCCACAGCCTGGCCGTGGGTGTGTGTTGCATTAGCAGGAACATTGGTGGAGACACCGCACAGGGAGGCACATTCACATGTCATCTTGTTTCTTGCAATGTTTTCATTTTCCTGCCTTTCATTCTTTCCCAGGAACAAGGGAAAAAATACCCTCTTTTAAAGAGTCTCAGGCAGCATCCAAGGATGTCTCTGCTGTATTGTCAGAGGAGCCTCAAGGACAAGCTTAGAGGCCAAGTACAACCAAAGTACATCCACCCTGCTGCCCTCTGGAACATCTCTGGGATGACTTGGAAGTGACCCAGAGAGAAATAGCACATGGACTGGCCCCAGTGCATGTGGCTGTGCAGCCACTGGCATGGCTATCACAGCTGCCTCCATCCCTTCTGCCTGGCCTTGAAATGATAAAATGTGGCAGATATCAGACAAATACCAAATCTCAGGGTGGTTCTTAAACATGCCCCAGTGGTTGTTACTGGAAGACCTGGTGTATTTGAGTCACCATCAAGATATGCCACCAGGTCTTTGGCTCTGGAGGGCTGCTGGGGAGGATGGCTTTAGGCTTTTAGTTGGCTCCTGGCAGGATACCACACAGCAGTTGCTATAACATCCATTAATGGTTTCTTAATGTTCCTCACCCTGACAGCCATTATAAGGGCAATGTATGACATTCTTAAGATCTAGTCTTAAAACATTAACATATTTATAAGTAATGCCCTAATTTGAAGGGAAGCCGAGTTCTCTTAGATGTAAGTAGTTATTAATTACAATGCAACAGGAAAATTCATTAGGGAATAGAATCAAACTTTCAATTAATGTCATTTTTATCTGGGAACATTAGATGAGCTTTTTAAATTCTTTTGCCTTTAACAAGGATCTGGAAACATTTGCTAATTTCCAACTATTATAGTTACTTCTATGAAATAATATGATCTCTCATTTGCATATAAGAAAACATTTTCTGTATTCACTGTGACTGTGAGCTGCCCTATTTATATCAGTAAATTGAGCTGAATACTGCCTGTGCATTTAAAGAGGAGTCTTTTCTTATGCAGAACAGCAACACATTCTAACAGTCCCATGGTGAACATCTAGCATTATTTCTGGGGTTTATTTAACCTAGTCTCTAATATTGGTCTCTGCATGAGTCTTAGCAGTGTGGCTGAGCAAAAAGCCAAGTGGTGTCTCTTGCTGACAGTTACACACACATTTCCTTCAGTTGTTTTGGGAATCCTCCCTGCACTTCTGGGTACAAATATTTTACGTTCGATTTCATTTTCAGTCTCAAAACAAAACTACTTGAAATGACAGTCTTCATGTGCCAGGCATGAATTCTGTATCATTTCAAGTTGAACAAAGCAGCCAACTTCAAATTCATTTGGTAGTGGACATACTTTGCTTTTTGGTCTGTGTTCATGTTTGGTGTTTGGTTTTGCTTCGTTGCTTATATATCTAAGAGGGCCATTCCACAGCATCCCTAATCTGCTAGTCCCTGACAACTGCAGAGGAAGGACCCAGTGATATTCCATGTCTATCTAAGCTCTGAATGGTCCCGGAAGAAAGACCTTAAAGCAGCTCCAGTGCCTAAAGGGGCTACAGGAAACCTGGAGAGAGGCTTTGGACAAGGGCCTATAGGGACAGGCCAAGGGTAATGGCTTTAACTTGACAGAGGGGACATTGAGATAAACTCTTAGAAACAAATTCTTCCCTGCGAGGGGGCTGAGGCGCTGGCACAGGGTGTCCAGAGAAGCTGTGGTTGCCCCATCCCTGGCAGTGTTCAAGGCCAGGTTGGACAGAGGGGCTTGAAACAAGCTGCTCTAGTGGAAGGTGTCCCTGTAGGTGGCAGGAGTCGGAACTGAATGAGTCTTAAGGTCCTTTCCAAAACAAACCACTTCAGGATTCTAATGAATCCTAACTAGCCACAATGAAGAAAAAGCAAACCTTCCTTTGCACCCTACTTGAAAGGTACTCGTGCAAATCTATTGTCTCCAAGATCTGCATAATTATTCTTGTTGCAAATATCAGATAAATCAGCTATATTTAAAAAAAAAAAAAAGAAAAAGGAAGTAACCATTTCATTAGTAATCTCAGCCAGGGAAGACAAACAGGGAGAGCAAGGCTGACAGCACGTTGGCTTATGAAGGGAGTCAAGAAATCTCTGAAGTTAGGTTTACCAGCCATGGGCAACTAACTCTCCTGACTCAGAAGTCCTGGTACCCACTGGAACTATAATCTCCTTCTAGTCCTGCTTCTTTCAACACCCCTGTAGAGCCCATAGCTACATTCCTCTGCCTTTTACCCCAAACTGAACCCACAGCTTGGTAGATCAAGGTTGATCAGCTTGACCTCATGTCTTGGATGTTAGCTCCTAGCTCCTTTGATGTGCTTTTCAAGTAGCTATCTCTGCCGGCTTTGACGGATGTAGTAGTGAGGGTGCGCATGTGCTTGGAGCTCTCCCCAGCTCTCTCCAGGCTTATGGATATTTAAACCTTGTAGAAAAGGATGAAAACATGAACCTGGGATCATAGAATAGAATCCTACAATAGTTAGGGTTGGAAAGGACCTTAAGATCATCCAGTTCCAACCCCTGTGCCATGGGCAGGGACACCTCACACTAAGTCATGTCACCCAAGGCTCTGTCCAACCTGGATCATTCTCAATTCATGATACTCCTAAAGAATGAGGAACCTGTCCTGAAATTGTCTTCAAGAGCCTGGAAAACTGCTTTGTGCAAGCCTGTTTCCATTTGAAATTCTTCAATACAAAGCTAATTTCTGTTTTTAAAACAGAAAAATACCCATGTGAGTTGGTTTTGGTTTGGTTCTGTTTTTTTTTGTTTGATTGGGTTTTTTTTTTTTTTTGCATTTTTGTGGGGTGTTTTATTTTTTTTTGATTAAATAAAACAATTTTCAGATCATTGAAAATGACTTCATTTTCCTCTCTTTCCTGTATTTAATTTCTCCAGTGAATAAAAACCCCTAAATTACTACAGGTGAAAAATCCCTTGTCATTAATCCCACTATATTGGTGAGGAGACGTGTCCCAGCCCATCGCATAAGTGAGAATAGAGAGAAACAGAGCTTGGGCTGTTGCAGGTAAGGCTCACTCTGTAAAACAAGGACCAGGGCTTCTCTGAGAAATCTCTTGATCTCTAAGCCTGGAGTTGAGCTGTCAGACCCATCACTGTTTCACACTGACAGCATTAAAATGAGCTCAAAAAGGCAGCAACCAGAAGTGCCGTGGCCTCCACAAAGTGTTCTTTGACACAGTAGTTAAAGGAAATTAAACGTCGGGGGGAAATGTCACATCAATCTTGGAGGGAAGTGATTCAAGAGGGATGGACAAGATTTTGTGGGCACATCACATCGCATCACATCCATGTCCACCAGCGAGCTCTCTGGGGGACCATGGTGGTGCTGTTGCAGCACCAAAAGGTCTCAGGCCCTCAGGACATACTTGCTCTGCAGGACTAGTTTCTACAAACTCACTGGGTAACCTTGGAAGCTGCTTTCTCTCTCCATGCCTTTCTCTTACCCTTCAGATTACATCCAGCTCCTTCTCTTCCTCCTACTGCTCCCCATGCAACCCTGTTCCAGGATTTTGTTCCTTTGATGGCTGAAACCTTCCTTCAGTTTTCCAGGTTGAATTTATTTGTGGCTAGTGTATACCTTCTGTTCTTGTGCCAGGATTGTCTGTTAGATCTTCTCCCTCCCCAGCACTTCCCCTGCCCACATTTATTTATAGAAAGCAATCTTCTTTTTTTTAATCCTTTTTCTTTTTCCCCTTTTCTTCTTTTTTCTCTTCTCTCATCCTCCCCGCCCCCCAGCACCTTTTAAGTTCCCACTTACTTTTCCAACCTCCCCCCAGCCGCCCTCTTTGGGCACTTGTCCGGCCTTCCTCTTAAGCTGTCTTTTAGAGTCGTGAACCTCATCTCTCCTTGGACTCCTGGGGTTCATTTGTACAACCCTGGCTCCAGAAGGAGCATGTCGCAGGCTTGTTTTTCTTGGTGAGACTTAAAAGTACCTTTCAGCTGTCTCTAAGCCCTGTGTTTTTCTTGTCAGTTTAATATGCTTAGTAATAACACCTACCACTTTTATATGTCACACTCTGCGCTCCTTAGTCAACTACACATTGACTGGCAAAGCAACACAAAGATATTTGATTTAACCAGAAAGGAAAAATGCTTCTTTTTTAACCTTTGCCTCCTCCAGGTATTTTTGCAGGTCACAGGACTAGAGCTCTTTGGTGACTCACAGTTCTGCCTGGCAATTATTAGTCTGTGGAGCTCAAAGCAATTACTGAAGCCTTAAACAAACCTTCTCTGGGTGCAGGGACCTCAGTGACACTATTAGCATCTTGCATTGAGTGCAAGTCTTCTGGAATCAGTGTTGGGGAATGTGCAGTAAGGCAGGTAGAAATGCTGTTTGCTTGAAGTGAGATAGGTATAAATAGATATTTTAGCATAACTCAGTAATACATATTTTCACTGATATTTCACAGACAAGGATGGGTAATAGGTTGTCATAATAGCGGTTCCTGGGGAAAGTGTATTTTTGGACAAAAAGTGAGAAAAAAAACCCACCCAGTTTTGAGAACTAAAAAATGTTTCAGGTTTTCAAAACATGAAATCTACCAGGAGGATATTTCAAAAGGAATTTGATTGTTCATGGGAAATGTTTGTTCCAGTTGAAACAATCTTTTGCCTTCATAAACAGTTTTGGGCCAGCCCTGTTCAGATGGTTGTGTCTGAAAGAAAAACCAAAGGAGACACAGCCAGCGGAACTGTGACTGATCCCAAGCGCTGCAAAATCTATGGGAGTGTTTCTGTTTAAAGCAAGCTGAATATGTTCCCACTGCTGTTTAATGTTTAAACTGCTCCAGCTGGTTACAACAATGGAGCTGTACCTCTAGTGCATCTCTGGCTGTGTTCCTTATGCTCTCACCGTGGTGCTCCTGGAATGTGGACCATGTTCTCCTGGATCTGGGAAGCTCGAGGGTCTTGCAAGTTTTGGAATTCTGCTAGAAATGCAGGGCTGGGGAGAGATTGTGAGCCCAATGGTGCCTGAGCTGGGGGGACTGGAGCAAGGGAGTGAGGTGAGGAAGAATTCAGTGTTTTCCCTAATGTCACCCAGGGAGTCACAGGAAGGGCTGAGAACACATCCCAGCTCTCTCCTCCTCTTGAATCCTATAATACGGGCTTGTATTATAGGTGGTTTTGCTGTCCAGCATGCCAGCTTGATTATGAAACATGCAACAGCAGTGACAGGCTCACAAAAAGAGTGAAAGGAGGGAAGGTGCTCGCTGCAAGTCCTTTTGCAGCAAAGCTTATGTAGCCAGTGGAGAGGTTTTCCATGACACTGTGATGGGCAAACCATGTAGGATGCAAATTGGCACACAGATAAGCAGCCCTAATAACTTCTTACCTTGTAAATGTCATATTTTGTCAAACTGGAGGTAAAATGTATCATCCCACCTAAGCCAGAGGAGTACTGTGAGGTGTTAGCACAGACACTTTAATGCTCAGCTAATTAAAAAAAGTCATCTTTCACACTCCCAGGGGATTTGATTGCTTTTTTTTATGAAGGCTGGAGGTATCACATCATTTTCAGATGATGTAATTAACCTGACCTATTTGGTGGCTCCATATTAATGTTTCTTTGTGATAGATTTACAATAAAACTTCATTATTAAACACTCCAGAACAAGATTTATTATTATATTGTTTCTTTCCATTCATTATTTCATTCTTCTCATTTGAAAGTGAGTCAGGACCCTGGGGCACTTTTCTTGTGCCTCCCAGTAATCTTTGTACTACTCTGGAGAAGACTTATGGCTTTGACCTCTCTGTTTCACCATTTACTGCATTGCAAAGTGGATGCAGAGATAAACCCCTTAAGAGTTTCACAAGGCTGACGTAATTCGTCGAAGTGCATAAAGCACCTGAGGTGAGACAGGCCAGCAAAAGGCTGGGAGTTTTTCAGCTGGAACATATTGTTATTCATGGTCATCCTTCTTCTTTCAGTTCCAATCCCAAATCTACTGTGTTTAGTAGAATGACTCCCACTGGCTACCTTAGTTCACTGGAAAAGTCTCTAAGGCACCACGTTGTGTTGGGCACCAAGCTGCCATTGAAGGCTGTGAGAGGTTATTCATTAACTCCCATTTGTATCCTAAAGAACAACCTATAAAATCTCCAAGCTGAGCATTTCTTGCAGCAGTAAAGGGTGTTTGGTCTACGAAAGGTTTACAGAGTATTCGATATTAGAATCACTGCTTAACACTGAAACTTAGAATCATAGAATCACAGAATAGTTAGGATCGGAAAGGACCTTAAGATCATCGAGTTCCAACCCCCCTGCTATGGGCAGGGACATCTCCCACT
>JASSUY010038743.1:0-17167 GCA_032466535.1 Forpus xanthops
TCCATGCAGCCTTCTCTTCTCCAGGCTGAACAGTCCCAACTCTCTCATCCTATCTTCATACGGGAGGTGCTCCAGTCCCCTGATCATCCTCGTGACCCTCCTTTGAACTTGTTCCAACAGTTCCATGTCCCTTTTTATGTTGAGGACACCAGAACTACAGATAATATTACGAGTGAGGTCTCACGAGAGCAGAGGGGCAGGATCACCTTCCCCTACCTGCTGGTCCCACTCCTTTGGATGCAGCCCAGGATACGGTTGGCTTTCTGGGCTGCAAGTGCATGTTACTGTCTGATGTTTCTCATTGACCAACACCCCCAAGTCCTTCTCTGCGGGGCTGCTCTGAATCTCTTCTTTGCCCAACCTGTGGCTGTGCCTGGGGTTACTCCAACCCAGGACCTTGCACTTGGCATGGTTAAACTTCATCAGGTTGGCACCAGCCCACCTCACAAGCACGTAAAGGTCCCTCTGGATGGCATTCGTTCCCTCCAGCATATCAACTGAATCACACAGCTTGGTGTAATCGCAAACTTGCTAAGGGCACATTCAATCCCACTGTCCATGTCACCAACAAAGATGTTGAACAAGGCTGGTCCCAACACTGATCCCTGAGGGACACCACTCTTTACTGTTCTCCAGCTGGACATTGAGCCATTGAGCACAACTTTTTGCATGTGGCCATCCAGCCAGTTCTTTATCCGCTGTGTGGTCCACCTATCAAATTGATGTCTCTCCAACTTGGAGACCAGGATGTCTCACGAGTATCTTGAGCATGGCTCTGCATAGAGACCAGTGGTGACTGATAGCTGTAACCTAGCAAAAGATTCAAACGGTGGGTCTCCAGTTCAGGAGTGCTCATTGAAGTAGACTCCTGGTGTCCACCCTCACTGTGGTGTGTCCAAGCTATGAGCCTCATGCAGTGGGAGTCAGGGCATTCCATCACCAGAGCTTTCCTACAAAAAGCAAGTAATGGATGCAGGTTGCAGTGAGAATGTCTAAGGTGTGTTGCACTGTCTTGGAAATTGTATGTGCTGTGATTGCTTTGTCTGAAGTTTGACACATACTGATAATTTGCTGACCCTTTTCTTGCCAGCCCATATCTCATCCTTCTCAACCATCCCCACAAACACCACCCTTCAAAGTTCTTGTGGAGAGATGCCGCTCCGAGCCCCTGTCCCAGAGCACACCAATGGGGCTGGACCAGCTAGGAGAACGCATGCAGCACTTGCTCAGAAGACGTGGTGAGTAGCTTCGTGGTGCTTTGCTCCCAAGTTTGTGTGTTTGGGCTCACCCAGAGCAAGCCAAAGGCAACAGGGATTGATTAATCAGAAACACAGCTTGCATCTGTGCTTGTTACAACCCTGGAACCAGATGAGGGAGCTCTGGCAGCCACATGCTGAGGAGTTCCTTACTAGCTAATAAGATGTGTTTGTATTCAGTTTGATGACGTAAAGCTGTTTTCTCCCTATGTCTCTTAACACAATTCCTATAAATTGGTTACGAGAAGACAAACAGAGACATCAGGTGTAAAAGCTATGCTGCAACTTGTGTGAGTTTTCAGTAGGTAGTTTCTTCTTGACTTTCTGCCCTTTTCCCAGCCTCTGTTGTGAGTACGTGCCATTTGGAGGGGGCAAGAGGTGATGGATACAGAGATCTCAATTAAAATCTGATGTTTGTTTGGAGACACAGCAAGAAGTGAGGGGTTTTTCTCCTGTGCTTGGGTACTCTTCCTGTTTAAGAAGGGATCTCATGAGCCAAAGACTATCATGAGGTATCCTCTGCACTTTTACTGCTTAAACTGATGCTAGAGGAAGCACTACTGAAGGTATTTGCTGGAAGGGTCTTGTGTTGTCGGGTGAATATGCTGATGGTTGAACAGATGACATCATTTTTTTGGAGCTCTAACTGAGGAGATTGATAATTAGAGTAAGGAAATTATTTCATGAAGGGATACTGTGAGAACCAAGAATTCAAGTGCAGGAGTGCTGCCGGGGTGTACTGGCATTGCTCCGGAGCATGCTGGCAATCTGCACAGAGAATGGATTGTGGCAGCGCATCAGGAATAAGAAAGGAAGAGAAGGCAAAGTGGCTGCCTCTTCAGTTGATAGCTCCTGTGTTGGAGTGCAGGTGTTTCTAGCACACAGGGAGTAACACAGGCATCTCTTGGTGTGAGCATCATTGTGTTTGCTCCTGAGTGCTGCTACATGGGCACGTTGCCTCTGGAGTCTGGGAGCAGCCTCTTGCTATAATTGGTGCTCAAACTGCAGTTTGATTTTCTGCGAGTGTAGAAAGTGAAATGCTGTTGCTAAAAATACCATCAGGCTGCCTGCATCAGCATCATAGTGAGGAAACGGGTCTCGGTGCAAACTCTCTTCCAGCAATGCTGGAAGAAAACCAGGATTGCTACCCACCCAGCCATGGCAGGGCTGCAGCAGGGTCCTGGCCCTAATCCATCCTGTGCTGCTGTCCTTGTCAGAGCAGATCCCTACTTCTTTGATTTGGAGATAGGGAGCATGTAGAGTGTGTGTGCTGTCCCTGGAAGGTAAAGGTGACCTGAACTGCATGAGCAGGGGTGTGGATCTCCCCTTTCCCAAATTCTGGCACCATTTACCTTTTGTTATCTGGTTTCAAACCCCTAAGGTCTGACCCAGTCTGAAACCTCTGCCTGGGTTTGAGGTGCAGTAGGGAAAAGAAAATGAGCACTGTCCATCTTTCAGGGAAGAATTCCAGAATTTGGGTGTTGTCTGTAGATGCCTTTCTCCATGAAGGGGTTGACAAGCTTCCAGGGGATGGAAACACATGTGTGTGTGTGTGCATACACAAGGAATATAAGTATGCTGCCTGGACCACAGGTACCTGCTGAGAGCATGAGCAGGGCTCAGCTGTTTCCTTCCTCCCATTGGCTGTCGTTCCAGGCTAGGGAATATGAATAGTCTGATGGAGAAAGGATTAAAATCTACTCTTGCCAAATGTGGTAGGGAAAAATCCTGGTCTCCCACAGAATGACATCTTCACCCCAAAAGGGAGGGAGAGAATGGGGAGCTGAAAATTTGGATTGGTTAGAAATGTAGAACTCAGTTTTGAAAGGTGAGTTGGCAGCCCCCCTCCACCACTTGCCTCTCCTGCACAAGCTGGTTTATAACTGGGTATGTACCATCTGTGAGGACAGGCTGAGGTTTGGTGTCAGTGGTACAGCTTGCTTAAGGCTAGATCAGATTTGCATCTGTGAGGGACTGGCCTGAAATGCTGGGATGAGAAGTAGACCGGTGTCTTTGAAAAACAGTTCTTATGGACTTTTCCATTTTTATTTCATGCATGCATTCCAGGAACTGTGTCTTTCTCAAGGCATTGTATCACATACAGCAGAGTGTAGAGCTGGGGTTTCTGCAGGTCCAAACTGCAGAGGTTTGTGAGCAGTTATGTCCCAAGCAGCTATTGTACTTCCAGTAGTGGTACATGTGGGTGAGGCTCTTGTGCTGCCTGGTGCTCATGGGAGAGCATCCTGATCTCCCAACCCAGCTTGTGTGACCCCCTCTGAACATGGCTCTCAGTTTGTGCTGTGATTTTGTAGTATCCAAGCTGCACTTTTCTTCTTGGATCCCAAGAGCACTGAATAAAGCACCTAAATACACTCCCTGCTCTCATTTTCTAAAGAAGTTGAATGAGTCTCTTGCAAACAACTTTATTTCTTTCACTGAAAAGAGCAGCCTCCGCCCCCAGCCTGAGCTCAGGCACGGCATTTCTCTTTTGTCATTGCCATTTTTTTTTTCCTTTCCTGTGGATTTTATCCTGGCAGCTGAGAACGAACAGGCTTCAAAGACCCTGAAGGTGCGCGGGAACTGCAGGAACGGGGGACGTCGATGGAACCTTTTCAAGCCTGGAGCTGAGAAACTGCAGATCAGTAGGGTAAGGTGATGGTTGGCATATGCCTCCACCTGCTTTGGGGGGAGCATTGACCTTCTGCATGTTTAGCCTTGGCAACTAACAGTGTGCTTTACTAACAGCTTCCTGGATCTGTGGTCCCTTCAGCCACAGGTGGGGATTTCTTTGTTATTGGAGTTATTTTGTAGCAATACAAGAAGAGCTGTGTTATCCTTTTCCCCCTGCATTAGTTTCCTTTCAATGTATATTGGAGGTTCTATGGTCTAACAGAGGCATCGGGCCTCCCATTTCTTCGTCTCAGTGTTCCTTGCAGGTGGAAAGAATTGTGACGTTTCAGATCACCTATAGATTTGCTTTGTGGTTTTGATGATTTTCCCTTTTTTAACCACATGCCCATTTGATTTGGTGCTGCCAAATTTGTGTCAAATTCGTGGCACTTATTCTTTCCCAAAGTGTTTTGCAAATGTAGGCACAGTCTTCTCTGCTCTTCTTTTGTGAATGATGCTTCTAGCAGGGGAAGTAAAAGCTCTTATGGGCCTGGGGATGCACATGTCTATCTGGGGAAAATCAAAAAAGAAGGCAAAAATGGTACCATTTGTCTGATAGGTTTCCATGTTTGGATGTGGGAATTGCTTTCTTTCTATGCTATGCCATGTGTTTGAGGACTGGAGACCTTGGTTATTCCACAGTCTTGTTTTGGATTTGTATTATTTGAGAGTCTGGTTTCGCTGATACCCAACAGTAAGACTCTGGGTTGTTCAAAATCCATGAATTTGTGAGCTGGCAACTAATGTGACTCAGTGAGAGTTTTCTAGTGCATTGGGCAGAAGAGGTTTAGGTCTTACTGTTCCTCCAGGGCAGGCAAACAGAGGTTGATCTGGGAGCCAGGAATTTCCCTGATGGAATCAAGGGTGGTTGCATCTCTGTGACTCTTTCCCACTCCTTCCTTGCCAGTTACTGCCCTTCCTCACCAATCCTGTATTTTATTTCTTTTCCTTTTGATACCTGATGGACTGCCTTCCTAAGTGTGATTTCCAAGGGAGGACCTGTCCTCTGTGTCTACCTTTCCATCATAGAGCAGTAAGTTGCCAGTAAGTGAGACAGACTTCTCCAGCCTGCTTCTGTCAGGTCTTGGCTTCCAGGGAACGCATGCAGGGGTGGACCACTGCTACTCCAGTTGCTTTTGACTCTCTGGAATGTCATCTTGCATCACTCCTGTTTTCTTTCTTTACCTTTTGTGGGCTGAGATACAAGCCGGAGGTTAGCTAGACAAGGAGTTCAGCCTTTCCTTTTCTCTCCCTTCCCAAGGTCCTATCTTGCTTACCAGATACAAACTGCTTCTTTCTACTCAAGAAGACTGTTGTGGTTATAGAGGAGCCATATGTTTTGCAGCCTGCAGCTGTCCTTCAGGTTCTTCTGGGAAACCAAGGTGCTCTTCTATTTTGATACAGTATTGCTTCTGAATGCATGAGAAAAAAGAAGGTCTGTGTCCTGGTCATGTCAGTCAAACCAGACCTGTTTCTGACTGCAAATGCAGCCTGACATTAGAACAACCTTACAAAGGCAATGGAAAACTGAAACATCAGCAAACCAAAAGTACAGCTGAAGTTGAGGAAGGGTTAGTGAAGGACCTTTACTTCTCTGGTGGTGATATATAGGAAGGATGTGGAACTGCAAAGGGAAATGAACTTCTCCTGAGTGCAGACACTTGTGTGTGGCATTGGACTCTGACATGGGCATGTGAAAGACCTATCACCAGCACAGAGAGTTGGGTTTACTGCTAATCAGGGTGCCTTCAGAGGCTTGTTCAGTGCTGCCAATTGCTCAGCCTGAGTTATGGTGAGCAGGCAGGTGTGAAACCTGTGCTGGGGTTTATAAATCAGAGGTACTGTGGTAAGGGCTGCAAGGAGCCTAGGATATATAGTTGGATGTGTAAATGTGCCTTACAATAGCAGTGCTGGAAAATTCATGTCGCCTCTGCCCCAAGCTGAGTGAAGATATACTGGTCTGTAAGTCACCTCTGCCAGAAAGAAACTTGTTCTTTGGCAAGATTTATACATTTGAGGTAAGATTTGTGGGTTTGGGTACCTCTTGTTGGGTGTATTCATTGACAGCTGATGGCTGCTCAGGTGGCAGAGCTGGCACAAGGAAGAGTGATTAAGAATTCCAGGCTTCTGCAGAAAATGTGCCTGATTTCCATTTTGAATTGGAATGAGAGAGATGGAGAGAGCAAGAGGAGACTGACAAAGCATGGGGCTTGTCTTAGCAGCATTGGTGCCATCATGGCCCTTGGAGAGGTACAGATGGTTGTGCAAAAAGAGTGTTGGTGTCACTACATGTCACACAGAATGTGGAGCTTCTTGGATGCTCTATGATCTGGATGGCAGAAGCAGAGGATGACAGTCCCACCCTGGACTGGCTTCATCCTCTCCCAAATCCTTGGCCTCTGCTGCTATTCATGAAAGGTCTTGTTGCTTCCAGTTAGAGCAATGAAGTACCCTGTTTTACAGTTAGCTGTCCAGTCTGAGTTGTCTCTTTCTATAGACAAATGCTGTGGGGTCGTACTCCAGAAGGACGCTCAGCCCATCCTAAAATCTGCACCATTCCCTCCATGTGTGGAAGTGTGTGTATTGGTTCTTTTTATCTTACCTGGAACTTGAGATTTGATTTTTAGCCTTTAACTTAGAAAAAGGTGACTGCATACGTTCCTATTTTCTGCACCTTTTTTCCCTTTCTGTCCTTTGTGCTCTTATTCAAGGATCTGAAGCCCAAATCTATATGCTGGAGGAAGCCACTGTCTAAATAGTTATAAGGGAAACTTTGCATACAAGCCAGCTTCTCTGACATCCCCTCTGCTAAGAATAGGCAGGCTTGCTGTGCAGAGGTGTTGAATATTCACCAAACACCACCAACCAGCCTGTCCTCTCCAGTCATCAGCTATTTCCAGAGGCTGGTGGGGAGCTGCCATTGCAGAGAGGTGGATGTGCAAGTCACAGCTCCCCAAAGCTGATTCCCCAGTGCCCTGTTTATGAGGAATAGGAAATTCAAACAATGTGCAACCTCCAAGAGAACAGAGTGAAGGGAAAGTTGATTTGGGTTCTTTCTTGCTCACACGCTGCTGCAATGAATAGGGAATGCTGCTTACTATTCAGTACCAGCTCTGCTGCTTTCTATTTTTATCTGGTGGCATAATGCTGAGTGAGCATTTCGTTTAGTGGGGATGGTTTTTTTCCCTCTATTTGAAATATGTCCTGCACCATGATGCTTCTCTTGCCTTGCTCCTTGGGGGAGGAAGAGGGTGTGATGGGCTCTGTGGACTGCTGCATTCTGCTACGTGAGCTGTATGTAATTGTAGTCATCTTTCAGCCCTTGTGGCTATGTGAAGAGGCTGATGGAAAAGCACCTGTGGCTTTCCTGCTGCTCATTAGGTTAAATATCACTGTGCTGGTTACGAGAGCTTTATATGCACATACGGAGGCCTGCCAGGAAAATGCAGCCCTTTGGAATTTCTCTTCCCTTGTTTTAAACATTCACTACTTCTGGCAGAGTGTGTCTGATCTGCATAGTTTTGGGGAGGGGTGCTCTGAAATCTCTATGTAGCTTTTATATTGCTTTCCTCCATGAAGCCACACTGAGGTGTGTATAAATGTTTGTTCCAAGTTCTTAAAACCTCTGTCTGTGCAGTATTGTTAGAACTATCTGAAGGTTGGCTTGCTCATTCAAGGGGAAAACTGCAATCCAGTCCAGGCTGAAAGATCATGATGCCCCTGTCTCAAAGCCTTGTAACTCTAATGCTGATGTATGGTACCACCTCTCTGTGTGAAGAGTGCTCAGCTGGGACCTCTGTGTTGCTGGGGCTTGCAGCAGTGGGAAACCTTTCTGACACCTGAGGTCTGATGTATCTAATCCAATTTAATTTATGAACTGGTCAGAGCACAGAGAGCATTGGATGAATGTGTTTAAGTCTCTGGTGAACTCTAGGTCATTCCTAAATCCATTTGCATCCATTTTGCATGACTGGACTGTGCTTTGAACTTGCTCTACAGTGACTGTGACGAATATTAGTGCAAAACACACTTTAGGATTGCTAGTACCAGAAGTGAGCAGTACTTAGGCACTTACCTTGCTCTGCTTACTTTGTCTTTCTTGGAGGTAACATTTGACTGTTGTAATTTTGCACAGTGTAGTGCTATGGGGACATAAGCCTTGAATCAGCAGTGCCATAACATGGTCACTACACCTGTGTGAATCCTTACAGGAAGGAGAGGCTTGAAATGGCAAAATGGTGAACTTTGCATGGTGGATTTCTGTTCTGGGTAGCAAGAGAGACATTTGAAGTTCGAGACTTAGAGAAGTCTTTCGGCTATTTAGAGGTTGCATATAAACCTAAATGAAGAAGAAACTCAGTTTCCAGTTCATGATGGTCTTTATAGTTCAGTTGGACCTCGGGGTTGTCTCCTATGCAACTGCAGGTGGTAGGTACTGCATCCCACATGATGTTAAATGTGTATGTAATGGTGGCTGTGTGTAATCACCTCTTTATAGTTCAAATTAAGCTCTTTATTCTTATCTTAAATATCAGCTTGGTACAGATCCTTTTCCCTGCTGCTCACTAGCTCCACCTTGATTGCTCTGCTTCAACTCATTACTCAGCTCTGTTTCTGTGTTTCACTCTGGGATATGGTTTATACAAAAGAAGCTTTAGTGTAAACTCAATTTGTGTTGCATTGCTAAAACCTTAATGCCATTTTGCTTGGCAGCAGTATATACTGTGTGGTTTGCCCTTGCCCAGTGCACTATGTTCTCAATAAACTAAAGTCTGTGTTAGGTGTAGCATGAAAAATCTCTGAGTAAATATTGGAACAAATGCTTTTATAGAGCTTCTGAAGCTCTGGCTGCATTTGTGGTTCAGGGGCACTGCAGGGTCACCAGGGTTTAGCTGAACAGGAGCTAAATTTGGGAGGGAAGGATGAAAGCCCAGGTTGTAGATTCAAAACCTCTTCTGTAGCTGCTGAGATGGGATTCTGAGATGCATATTCCATACAACAGTGATGCTGAAGCCTACTGAAACACAACTTCACAATGTTGTGAGTTAAGCTCCAAAGATGTGTTGTTTCAGTTCAGGATAAGAAAGATGTTTCTAGACTCTCCTCTCGTCTCTGGCAGCTCAGTGGTTTGTGGAAGTGAGAAATGTCTTCCTAGAGGTGAGGAAGGAGAGCTGTTTCCCATCACAGCCTCTGTCCCATCTTTTCACTGTGACCAGGGTTTGTAAGGGATTGAGCTGCTCATGGTTCTTGTGTCACTCATCGTATGACATCACTGGAGCCAATGAGGATGTAAGTGAAATGCCTCAAGTCCTTTAAATATTGCGTGCAGGTGGGAATAAGGGTGATGGATGAGGGAGGAAGATAGTGAAGGGAGAGATGTCTCAAGTGTTAAATGAAATATAATCTTGCCTAGATGTGAAGTTGTTGGTCAGGGAACACCATCCTGGGAGGCAAAGCTTTGTCTGGGAGGCAAGTAAGAACCTGAAGCACTGGATTTTTCAAAACAAGGATGTGCTAAACCAGAAATGGTCATTTCTCCTGCCTGCAAAGATTAGGAAAGCATTTTCCAGTACTAGGGCTGTTACAGCAGTGGATTTTGTCTGTCTTTTGCCAGTAATTGGGGACTGGATGAGAAGAATCATCCAGCCAAGGTAGAATCTTCTTGTACACGATTTATTTCCCTACATTCTTCATTAGGGCTGTCTCTCTTCTACAATATCTCACTTTTTTAACACTGGACAAATATCAGATGCTCCTCAGGAGAGATCTGTGATTACAGCTCAGCTTTGACAGTTGAGTATAGTCCAACCAGCATATTTGCTTCATCTGAAATGCTGCTATTTTGAGCTCTGCTTTTGTTTTTAGCCACCTCTGCTAAGCTTGCATTACCTATGGATGATATTTGGGGTTGACATGAGTTGTTACAAACCAGATCTGTGGTGGATCTGGCTGTAGTGGTTACAACTCCGCTGTGTGAAATGCTTATCTTCCCCTGTGAGTTTTGGTTTGGCTTTTCTGGTTTGATACCCCAAACAGAGGAGAATCAAATCCCCATATCCCAGCTGCTCCTCACTGGGTAATTTGGGTTACCTCTCCCTGAAGCATTTTATAAGTGCTGCTGCAGGAAGACTTTTTTCCTCCTTTTTTCTCTTCTTTGGTCTGAAGATCAAGGCAAACTGAACTTCAGAGGCACTTCTTCGGAATCAGATATTTTGCAGCTATTATTTTGCAGACTATTAGAGCGGCAGATCATGAGGTGGGAACCCAGTTATGCAAACGACGCCACGTCACTCCTGGCCAAAAATAGCTTCAGTGCATGTGCAGTAAGGTGGAAAGCAAAGCCTTTGGTGTGCATACAGCAAACAGCAACGGGAAGGAGGGAGGCAGGAGGGGAAGCTGCAGCTTTGTGTTTAATGCCTCTCAGGAGATATTTGAAGTGTGTTTTCTAGAGAGAACCAGAGTATTGCTGCATATAATATCAGTGGGACAGGAGTTACTGCCTTTCTTATACAAAAGGGGACTATGGTTTTGAGAGACAGCACATTACCAGGGGTGTTAATAATATTTAGCATCCAGGTCCTGCATGAGAACAAACATGAGCACATCCAGAGCATGAAGAAGTGCTGGAGAATAATTAAAAAATGTTTCCTTTTCTTTTCTTCCTCTTTCAGTCCATCTCTAGCACAGCGAAAGTCTCCTTGATTGTGCAGCCTCCTGCATTCTTAGCCCATCAGTTCCTTGCGATGGGAGGTGATTTCACATCTCATCACAGGGGCCTTTCCTCTGCTACTTTGGCTTAAGTCTTCATGTTTCCATTTTAGCCCATCCAGCACTGCAGTGTCCTAAATAATTTTGAGCTCACCCTACGAGCTATTTACTGCGTACTTGTGCACATGCTCCCTGTTAAGTTTCTGGGTGTTTGCGGCAGAGATGTGCTCTGGTTCCCTTTATCATGCTGTTTGTTACTCTCCATCAGGCTTAAAATAAACTTTCTTCTTCCATCTGTAATATTGCTCAGCTGTGCTCCCTTTGCAGTGATGGGTTTAAGTGCAGTTTGTTATTTAGCTGTTAAGAGATTGTGGAATATTTCTGGCTCTGTTTCTAGAGGAGATAAAGGAGCAGTTCAGGTATGGAAATGCAGCTTTTAGGTGTGCAGATGTGGTTTCATTGGATTAAAGCCTCCTTTTTATGAAGACCTGCAGTTTCTTATCTCACAGTACTTCTCTTGGGTGAGTCAAAAGGGGCCTATGAAGTTGAACAAAGGCTTAACGTCTTCTGTAATGGGTACAGTGATTCTCAAGCTCTGTTCATTACCTGTTCCTCACAGATGTGTTTTGTCTTAATTAGGAATTCTGTTCACATTATCTCTATGCCTATGCAGAGTATCTCTATATCTGTATTGGAACATCTAACTTTATGTCTTCAGACAGGAGTTCTTTGTGGCTGCTCCTTCTCTTTCCATATAGAAACATCATCCTGTGAAGATCTCCAAACACAGGTTGCTATTTTTTATGTCCCCCTTCCAAGCTTTGCTATAGGTATGTGGCTGTTTCAAGTATTAGAATGCTTTGCCTCTTCCAAACTCGGAGTGTTTCCCACACAGGAACCCCATCCGTGTTGCTGTTTAGGTTGTGCCAGTTTAGTATTGCTGTGTTCTGAAACAGCTGAACCTCAGCATTCACAGTTAAACAGAAAGGGGAGATTAGTGCTGATTTATTGGCCTGTCAAAAGTGAGCATTGGGGTTCTCCCTGCATGGCTGAGAGTTTGAATATTTTGGTGGCAGCCAAAAATCAGCTTTTTTAAATGTATCTGCTCATTCCTATACATTTCTGTTTAATTAAAACACTTCTACATCCTGCACTCTTCAACATTAATTCTGAGATTTATTTTGAACCATTGCCAGGGGAATACATTGTTATGGCATCCTCTTTCCACATCTATTAGCAGGAAGAGGATAATTGAGGAAATCTCACACAGATTTAATTGGGGACTGAGGGCAGGAGTAGGGAAGGGGAAACATGAGGCAGAAGTAGGTCATAAGTTTGGCAGTGGGTAACTCTTGCTTGACACAAAGGAGCTGAGTGGTGCTGCTGTGGTTTTGGGATTAACAAGTAACTGATGATGGTGAGAAAGAACTTGCCTCTATATTGCTTATATAAATGTGCTGCATATAGGCCAGTGCAGGTCTGGTCCTGTGGTGCAGAGCGTGGTGCAGAGCATGGTGCAGCCGCCTCTGTGGGAGTCCCAAGGGCAGGTGGTGATCCCTGGGGGCTTTGTACAGAATGAGGAAGGAAACAGGGGGGGCTGTGAGCAGCTCAGCTTGGTCTGGGGGCAGGCTAATGCAGTTTGAAGCTCTCTAGTGACGAAGGCAGGCATTGTGCTCTGTGGTGTGCTGCAGAGCAGCATCCTTGCTGGGTTGAGCCTGATGTCTCACTTTGCACCCTGTCAGCCCCAATGCTGCTGTAAAGCCCCAGCTCTCTTGCTGGCAGCAGCACCTCTGCAGCCTCTGAGGCAGGGCTGGGATGTTCTTCCCATTGTTATCTTATTATTTGCTTTTGTTTTGCAAGTCTGCATTAGGTATTTGTTTTGCTGATAATGCTTCTGCTGTCTGCTTAGATCCACATGCTAACCTCTGGTTGCAGATACCTAAGCAGGCCACATTCAGAAACCTCATGAAACTAAAATCTTTTGGTCAGAGCTCTAAAAATGTGTTTATTTTCCTCAGGATACTGCTCTTCTTATGCACCTGTGGTCTAGTTGTTGCCCCATCCAGCCTTTAGCCTCTAAGGTCCCATTTACAGTGTAAACTTTGGCTCTGTACTTTGGATTTTCTTTCTGTTCTGTGCTTGGACAGTCCCTAATGCAAATCTGTCCCATGTACAGCCCATGGGCTGGCCTGCACCCCAAAGTTGGTTCCTGCCCACTGTGGGATGCTGACACAGCGCATGACTGTCCACAAGCAGATGACTTGGGATCCACAGATATGACAACATGGAGTTAGGTGGGTGTCAAGGGTACCTCCTCCAGTGACAGCATTGAGCTGGGGACATGGGATATTTTGCACGGCAGTGTGGCAGGCAAAAGCAACAGAGGGGGAAAAAAACACAGTGCTCATGACTTGGCAGTTGTTTTAGTAGGTCATCTGTGGCTGGGCTGCGGGCAGGAATTTGTTTAGAGAACAACAGCAGATAATCATGGTGAATTGTCATAGTCTTTAATGTCAGCTTCCTGACTCACTGTGTGATACTGGAAAACTCGGGTGTTGCTGTGCTTGGGCATTTAGGCCACATTAGATGAGTCTTGGAGCAACCTGCTCTAGAGGAAGGTGTCCCTGCTTGTGGCAGGGGGTTGCAACTGGATGAGCTTTGAGGTCGCTTCCAACCTAAACCAGTCTGGGATTAATTCCATGATTCCCATCCTTAGCAGGCACAATGCTGATTTCCATGCAGCAGTGTTGTGAAACATCATGTCCCAGTTATTTGGATGCCAGAGATGTTGGGTATTGAAATGTTCAGTGTGGGTTTATGCTGCTGTGATTGCAGTGTTCCATGCAGTTGTGTCACTTTGGATTTGGGGGAATCACAGCATCGTTGTGTTGAGGAAGGCCAGTAGTGTTGGTGTGCAGCATGAGCACTGGATTTGCTAGCTGGGATCACCATGTCCAGGGATGCTCAGAGTTGTCACCCAGAACTCAGTACTTTTTGCTTACTGTTTCCCAATGCTGGAGAAGAGCAAAGCCTGTGGCTGGGCCTTTTGCAGTCCTTGCCCTCTGCTGTAGGCCCTGTGGTTTAGCTCCAGGTTAGGAACAAACCAGCCTGGGTGAGAGATGTCTGTGCTGCATGTTTGTTGTTGAATATAGCTCCTGGCCATGGATGAGACCGAGTCTGTTGTTCTGAGCTTGTGCAAACAGCAAGAAGCAGCATTTGCTGAAGAGCCCACAATGCAAACACAGACAGACACTTTCTAATAGACAAAGCAAAAGAAGAGAGGGGCTTTAATTACAAATCTTGTTGTTGAATATTTTCACTGGCTTTCCCCAAAGCCTCTTCCATCAGCATTGCCAACCTTGAATATTAACAAACACGGTTCCAGCGTAGAAAATGATGTACTTAGGGAATTCAAACACAGAAATGTTGGGGTTATTTGCCTCTGTTTTCTGAGCCTTGAGGAAGTCTCTTCTCAAGCATTTTTATCTTAGTCACACAGAGCAGAGACTTCTTCAGAAAGACAGAGAAGTATTCTCATGATGGCAAGAGGTCACAGAGCGTTTCTTAGACCATAATGTGGGGCAGACCCCTGCCTGCCTCCTGAGACTCTAGCTGCCATACTTTCCTTCCAAGGGGTTTGGGCCTCTTCCTTCAGTACCACTTCTCAGGATTCCCCCTACCTTGGAGTGCTGTGTGTGCTGATGTGGTGGTGAACCTGTGTTTTCTTTGGGATGAGGCTTTTTTCCCAGCTCCCAGTTGCAAAGCCCACTGGGGCTGCGGACGCTGCGGCTTGTTCTGGAACAGAATGTACAAAAAACTCCAGTCCTCAAGGCCGTGTCTTTGTGTACTCCAGTGGCTGATGTCAGAGGATGGAAAAGGTCTTGTTTTCTCCGGAAATCTTTATTCTTAATGTGCATTCGAGGCCGAGAGGCAAAAAAAAAAAGTGTGTTCTGCTAAACCTAAGTTAAGAAGCTTGTTCAATTTTTAAACAGTTACATAAAGCCATCAAAGTCTGACAGGAGAGAGATGCAAGTTTGTGCGAAAGAGAAAGGGAAAAAGAAGCTGGAGTGTTAAAGTGAATTCCCCCAGGCTTACACCTAAAACAGCCTTAACTCGGAGATGAACCCCCTCCTGCTCGCTGTGTTTTTCCTTTCTTTCTCATTTCCCCTCTGTCATGACAAAGGTCCCCTTGCTGCTGAGTACCTGGTTGGTGTGAATGCTTCTCATGCCAACACTCTGCTGCTTTTATCAAACCAGCTCTGGGACCAAATGAGCATTTTTGTGCTGCCCTTGGGGAAACAAATCTGTGGGCATAAGCAATGGGAATAGGGTTTGTCTGGAACACAGGAGGGCTTCTGGGATCCTGTATGCTGCTTCTCTTCAACAACTAGGTACGTGGGAGATTCCCTGTTTGCAGATGCTAACATCTGGGGTACTCCACAGTATTAAGACTCAAGCCTTGGTTGGGAGCTGTGTAAGGTGCTGGAGGAATTCAGTTCATACCTTTTCTGGGCTGCTGGCTGTAACAGGGTGGGAGCAGGAGTTTCTTAGGAGCTCAGAGCTGGGAGCTGATCTGCTCCCTTTGAGGGCTTTGAAGCACAGTGGTGGAGTTCAGATCTGGGTTTGACCTCAGGTGTTTCTTGGCCAGGTGTTTGATTTGAACACTGACGTTCTGAACTTCGTGGTTGGTAAGTTCTTTTGCCTGCAGTCTTTGGATGCAGTTTCCTGATCTTCAGTTCCCTGAGCTTTGGTTCTGTGGTCAGTTCTGATGATGTTTGTCACTCCCTTTACCAGAAGAGAAGAGGTTGGCAGGTGGGCTCTGAGCAGCTCCCCTGGACCATGTACTTTGCAGGTAACAATTCAGGAGCTGAATGATGCACTGGACAGTAGACAACAGATATCTGGTAAGGGCTTTTGTGCTATCGGATCACTCCTCTGGATACTGCATAGGCATATTCCAGGTTTGAGTAATATTAATCTATTTATATCTACTACCTAGATACTAGAAATCCATTATATCTGCTTCTGTCTAGACATGATCAAGGACATACTTTGAGCTCCCATTATTTTTGATAACATTAATATTCAGTATCTTTATCTTAAAACATATTCTGAAAGCTGTAGTTGTTGAGGAAATTTATGAAGAATAAAAAGAAGGCCTCTGACAAAAAGGGTGTTGTATCACAGAAGTGCTCATGGAGGGTACATCTGCTGTCAATGCTTTCCTCTAGTCACCTCAACATGAGCTGTGTTTGTGTGAGGCTGAATAGGCAAATGGAGCTCCAGAAAGCCATGTGATTTCCTCAGGGTTGTGGAGGATGGTTGTGGTAGAAATGAATGAACTGCTTTTGACTCCCTGATCTCTGTACTGGTTATGATCCTTTTTACCCAGCTGTTGAACTTTCTAATGTTGTAGTCAGTATTGCTTTGGTTTAGTGGGAGGTGTCCCTGTCCATAGCAGGGGGGTTGGAACTAGATGATCTTAACGTCCTTTCCAACCCTAACTATTCTATGATTCTGTGGTTCACATCTGCTCTGAAGGAGATGTTAGATGAAAACTACTGCCACACCT
The DNA here is from genome assembly GCA_032466535.1 of Forpus xanthops. Lineage (NCBI taxonomy): Eukaryota > Metazoa > Chordata > Aves > Psittaciformes > Psittacidae > Forpus > Forpus xanthops. The sequence continues at coordinate 16,207 of JASSUY010038743.1, forward strand.
ACCATGAGCATAATAATTTTCTGATCCAGTCTTCAGGAAATCACTGTAGAATGGTACTTGGTTGGTAGCTGGAAGCCCTGGTTTGCCATTCCTGGGAGAGTGGAGCAAAGCTGGGAGCTAGGAGTCTTTCAGTAAATTCTGCTTATGCAAGGAAGGCTTTTGGCAGGAATAGATATATCTTTTGTATGCACAAGGCTTTGTTCTGTGACAGGGATTCCTAGAGAAAACAGTTGGGAGGAAAAAAATGCTCATAAGTGAGGTTTGCAGAAGTCTGCCCTTTAAAAAATGAATGGCAATTGGGACTGAGAAGTGATGTTGTGCTCTGCAAACCACAGCGCTTCCTTCCTGTGTTTGAGAAGCCTGAACCACCTCTGAGCTCTCCATGAGCTGCAGGATGTCGATGTTTACTTCAGGGTACCTGACTCCATGGCATTGTCTGTGTGTCACAGCTCTGTCATTAGCCTGAAGTGCTAACCCAAAATACCTTTTTTCAGCACAACCAGAGCACAAGAGCTCCTGCAGTCTGTGTCTGAAGAGCCACCCCTGTGAGTGGGGTCTCTCAGGGATCGGTGTTGGGACCAGTCTTATTCAACATCTTTGTCAGTGAGTACGCCCTCAGCAAGTTTGCTGATGACACCAAGCTGTGTGGTTCAGTTGATATGCTAGAGGGAAGAGATGCCATCCAGAGAGATCTTGACATGCTTGTGAGGTAGGCTGATGCCAACCTGATGAAGTTTAACCATGCCAAGTGCAAGGTCCTACAACTGGGTTGGAGCAGTCCCAGGCACAGCCACAGGTTGGGCAGGGAAGAGATTTGGAGCAGCCCTGCAGAGAAGGACTTTGGGGTGTTGGTCAATGAAAATGTAAACATAAGCTGACAGTGTGCACTTGCAGCCCAGAAAGCCAACCGTATCCTGGGCTGCATCCAAAGAAGTGAGACCAGCAGAATGAGGGAGGTGAT
>JASSUY010038746.1:0-15771 GCA_032466535.1 Forpus xanthops
AACCTGTTTGATTCTGTGATTCTAGGAAGAAAAGAGACTCCATCTCCAGACAAAACCAGGATACATCACAAACCTGTAACATCACAAACCACTTATACCTTCGTTGAACTCTGACTCTTCAGTTAACATATTTCAAGTAACAGGTTAAACTCATAGCTGCGCTATAGCAAACACGAAGAACAGAGTTGCAGTGTGCAGCACCCACTCCCTAAATTTGCACTGACTAGGACATGTATCCTGTGCTATTTTCAAATGCACACTTCTAAGTGGTGCATAGCATCTGTGCACTGAAAGGCTCTGACTGCAGCTGTACAAGTATTTAGCTGAACATCTCAATTTGGCTGATAAATGTCATGCAAATAGATGCAAAGGGATGATTCAGTGGATTGAAATGCATTTCTTTCTAGAGAAAAAAAAAAAAAAAAGAAAAATCCTCCCCAAATAAACTCTATTCAAAGCAGATTCAACTTCCAGTAAAATCCAGCAAGTGCAGCTGAGACTAAGATGTGTGCCACTTATGGAGAGGAACTGACTGAAAGACTCAAAACCCTGTATTTAAAGACTTGCCCATAAGGCACTGTAATTTTAGCAGCCAGAATGTGGTTTGAGGCAGCAAATCTGTGGACGCAATTCTGCATGGCATTTTCTCTACGAATTTATCTTAATACCCAGATTAACAGCGATCAGATGTCTTTTGGCTCCTGTTCCTTCTTGTTGCAGGGCCATGCTGAGATGGGCACCTGCCACAATCCTACAGATCCAAGAAGATAAATTTCCAGCCAGCATAAACAGACATTCAAAGCTGGAATAACAGCTTCAATAACATATATTGACACTCAAATGCAAGAGGTAAATGAATACAGGGGTTGTGTCCTGCTGCTTTCCCTCAGATGCTCAACTCCTCAATATCTTGAAGCTCACTAGGCATTTCTATTTCTGCACCCAAGTGTGGGCAGAACAGCCCACCTAAGCAGCTCAGCACCCAGTGGCAACCCGAAATCCCAGTAGGTCAAGGACATTAAAATGGTTTCCTACCCAAGAAGCATGCTTCACTCACAGTGAACAAATTGGATCTAGAAAGAGAAGGAGCTGACACTTTTTTGGTCTCATGGCTAATGGCATTCAGGAGAAAGATTTCATTAGCTACTCAGCCTGAGAGAGCTCAAGATCCTAATTTTAGTTAGTTTCCCAGTCACAGGAGAACACAACTCCAGAGACAGGGAACACAACTTTTGCTACAAGAGAAGTAGAAGTAACATTCCCTGGACTGTGACCATGTTCTAACTCAACTACTGCTTAATGAAAAATACGTTTCAATAGAATCATATCATAGAATATCATAGAGTGGTTTGGGTTAGAAGAGACCTTAAAGCTCACCTAGTTCCAACCTCCCTTCTCTAGGGGAAGGAATACCTTCCACTAGACCAGGTTGCTCAAAGCCCCATCCAACCTAGCCTTGAACACTTCCAAATATGGGGCACCCACAAAGTCTTTGGACGACCTGTTCCAGCATCTCACCATTGGTCTTGTCTAAGACCAAAACCCAAAAGATTCTTCCAAGGGCTGGTGCAGACCCCAAAGACCTGAGGACATACCCTCCTTCTAATCTCAGAATTTAATGAATCTCTTTCAGCATAGAATTTAAATTGTCTGTAAAGACATTGTAGAGAAATTATCATACATGACACTGGTTGGCTTATATTTTTCCATCCCACTGATCTTGTTTTGAACAGTATAAAAAGTGCTTTGCATGACTTTTTACACATCAACATCACTTAATGGCACAACAGAATACCTGTGGTTCAGAATGCTGTACATTATATGCTTATACATAAAATACATCATATTTTGTATTTATACATAATATATATAACCATATGCTTAAAAAAATCTCATCATTTACTGACCAGCCACAGGCCTTAATAACACCAGAACAAATTTGGAATGTGAAATCCAGAATATTTACTGAAACAGGATGTGCAAAATCCTTCAGAAACTTTGCTTGGAGTTTACCTTCAAGGGCTGGGACTGAAGATACAAATCTACCTAATCCCATACAGCAGCAGACTTTTAAAGACTGAAGATTTAATTGGCATCCATCTCCAATAATAAAAATTACACTTCCCAGACACTGTGATTTCAGTAGCAGATGGTATGCAGCCACCTCTGAGAGACACTGTTTTATGACTGTGAATGACTTGCAAAAAGTCTTGGTAAATGGGCACTTGATCTAACCAACAGCCTGCTTTAAAGTGAGCTTTCTAAAAAAATTACTTGTAGCCATCACTTACTGTGACCGTTTTCTGTTCCAGATCTGTTCCTCCAGCAACACTAAATCCCAGGCCAGCTCCTTCTTCTTTGTGCAAGACTACAAAGTATGTGTCTTCTTTGCTCTAGCAGAAAAATGGAGGGGGAAGAGGATGGGAAAGGAAAAGAAAAAAGAAAGTAATCAAAGATCAAGACCAAGGTCATGCACAAATGGCTAATTCTCAGTACCCAACTCAATGAATTGAAACTGAGACATTAAATGCATTTCTGCTCTCCACAGATGAGTGGCAGCCATACAGAACTCCTCAGGCAACAGCAAAGATTTCTTCAGTCAGTTCAAGGCTGGAAAGCAAAGTCAAAATTAAGATGGTGGAAGGGTATTAAAGCTTGAGCAGCCTAATTGTCACAGGCTGTAATCTGTAATCAACTGCATTGACTGACATTTTGCAGTCAAAACTGAGTAGTCCCCATCCACTTCCTGGACCAAGCACTGCATTTTCCAGGGAATTACTAACTCTTTTGTTATAGATTTCTCCTTCCCCCTGAAAGGCAGCTGCAAAGATGTAATGCAGGGCAATTGCTTTACATTCTTCTCAGAAGTGCTGGACAGGGTCATTGGCTACAAACTGAAGCTGGAGAAGGTTAGATGGGACAGCATGAAAAACTGTTTCCCTTGGAAGATGAAGGCTATGAGCCTGTTAATGATCCAAAGGGACTAAGTTGTGTTGTTGTAACAGGAGCACCTAGCACAGGAAAGGGACTGGTGCAGGGTTGAACTTGGCTCCAGATCAGAACAAAGATGTAAAGCCAATTTCTTCGAAGGGATGGCCTGCTGCCAAAATACAGAATTTGCTAAGAGAAATAAGTAGTCACACCCAGCATGTCTGGTGTTGTCTTCTGAACAGTTATTAAGACAAAACCAGACACTATTACAGAAACCACAAATTTACTGTGTAAGGGGGACTATAAGCAGTCATTTGGTGTAGCAAGGGGCTATTAAACATCAGTGGGTGGAGCACAAGAAGTGGAGAGTTGAAAGCAGGAGTCTCAGCTTTTCCGAGCGAGCATCAGTCATTTCCAGAAACTGCCAATGCTGAAATTAATGGGGCATCACTAAAAACTAACCTATAATCTTTTTAGCATGAAATGACACATTTAGTTCACTAAACTCAATATTTTAACTCAATGTTTGCCTTTTATTTGTTTCAAATAGCACAGGGAACCACAGATTGTGAAAAAAACAGTAAAATATTTGGTCTCTCTGTGTGCTGTTAAACAGTGGCCCTGGAAGGTTTTCTGTATTAGAGGCATCCTTGCAATTCCTAGAGTCAGCGTCAGAAGCTGATGACACTATGCTCCACATCACTGATCCACGAGTGCCTGAGGAGAGAGGAGTACTCAGGGCTGAACTGCTTAGCCCACTTTTGTAGATATTAAGACCCTTCTCAACTGCCCTCAAGTGAGAATAACTTTATGTTAGGCTAGAAATAACAAAATCAGTTCAAACACTAGACTAGCCTCCTTCAGAATGCAGTGAGGGTAAGGAAAACATACACGTATCTTTGATCATTAAGTATTTTAGTAACCCTTTTTGTTTAAAAGGTCAAGTTCTTTTGAACCCTTGCTACCACAACTTACTCTGCTTACACTGGGAAAAAAAAAAAAGAAACAGAAATAACAGAGGCTCAGATGTCAGAGAGTTGTGTGAGGTCTACATGTCCTGGACCAGTCAGAAACACAGCCTGAATCCTGTCTTCTCCTTGTTGAGGTCATGCATTTCCTCCCTCCCCAGTTTTCATTGCTGTTCCCAGCTAATGTGTACTGTGAGGCACGGAGACCTGGCTATGGATGCTTATTGCTCTACTTGGTCATACAGTGGACATACAAGGCATCCAGTGATTATCTTTGTTTAGCTTGTTAGCTAAAGATCATTGGTTACAGAGATTTAAACAATAAAAAGCCTGTATATTCCCACTTAATTTTATTTTTTTTTAATAGTAACACTTATTAAATGCTAGCAGTAAATTCAGGCCTGTTCAGAGGAAGAGATAATGACACATTCTTTCTGGGGAAGCTCTGTCTAAGTCAAGAAGTGCATCTCATTTTTCAGCAATTGCATAGCTATGAAGAACTGTCCTATTGTACATTTAAATCCAGCATTTGACTAGCATAAAATTTTCCAGCGTACGTGCCATACTGGGATTAAACATGGATGAGAAACTACATAGACAAGGAGTACATTCCAAAAAGTGTTCAGCTTTATAAACATTTGTGTTCTCTAGCTTTGAAAAGTGGCTTAAATAAATAATCTCTCCAAGACCTCACGCAAAATAATTTTACCTTTGGCCAGAAATACAATACAATACTAATTTGATCAGTAAGCCTACCAGACTCTCTTGGCTCACCAAGATCTTGGGAACTGCAAGCTTTAGCTACACTCCATGGAAGAAAGTAAAGCTGTGTATTACAGGGAGGTCCTGTTCGCCCCTAACCTGTTCCACGTTTGAAATAGCAACCTCTGTGAATGAGACTCAGGAACACTTTAAATGTAGCTCAGCCAGCAGTTATGCAGATCAGATGGCAGTTTTCCCTCCTGTGCTGTTGTTATTTTATCAACTTCTTTTCTGATCTAAAAGGGATGTGGATGTATCCCACAAAAAAAACTGCGAACAGGCAAGTAATGTCCTGGCAACCATTTAACTTTGGAGGCCTTCTTAAAACACCTAGATAATTAAGCAGGTTATTTTAATGCAATAACCATTTACCACAGAACAAAAAGGTCACAGGATTTTCTTACAAACACACCAGCAATCACTTTCTGGTGTTGCAAGCCACCAGTTCAGCATTACACAACATAAGCTCAATTTCCATCATTACAGCTTCTAGCAAAGGTGAGCGCTTCCAGGCACAGAGAGGAACACAGCTTCCCTAGCAATGTAGGCAAAGTGAGTCTGACCCAGATGGTTGATAGAAAGCTAAATTCTGACGTGCAATTACTGGCAAACCCAGTAGTTCTCAGCTGCAATGATTACTTCAAATGGAGGCATACTTCTTCAATTAAAATTGGTCTATTTATTGTGGCTCAAAAGTGTTTTTGCACTGGACAAGCAATATTCTTTCTTATACAAAAACTATTCACATTTATTATTGGTTTATAGTAGGTATTAAAAAACTAGCATTAGCAAAAGTAGCATCAACTGTAATAACCACAGGACTACTAAAGGAGGTCTGAAATTGCTTGGAAGAGATTTTATCAGCCGTTAAAAAAACCCTTTCAAAGTGCTGTCAATAATCTAGTTTTATCTTCCAGGGTTTTTTTACCTTTACTTGTGCTTTGACGACTTGGAGCATAGCAGCAATGTCACATTTCGGTACTAAAACTGACAAAACAGACTGCAGTTTTTGCTGGTCCAGGGTTGAGACGAGCAGCTGATCCAAGCTAAAATGAAAAGGAAAATACAAAAGACAGCTTTATATTTCTAGGCCTTGTGGAGATATGTTTCAGGTATACAGAGTAGGTCGCATTAGGGTAAAAGGTGCAGGGCCAGCTCATTAATAAGTAGAAATCTTGAAAACAGACAAGAAATAGTGTAGGCTGGTAGGATAGGGAGGGAAATAGAAGACAATTTAAGAATAACTCTGAAAATTGGTCCCTCTTCAACTCCTCTTCTCCTTCCCCAATAGTCTTAGCAACATATACTAACAAAACCAAGGAGACAGTTACATCTGAAGACTGGTTTTGGCAGGACAACCACCTCATCTGTCAACCACAGGCTGTGCTGGCAACCAGCACTACATGACCTCCCCTCCACAGCTGCTGTTGTGCCATCATGTGGCCAAAACCTGACCAAACCCAGCTAAAGGAACACAGTCATAAAATAAAGGTGCCCAGCCATACCAGGATGAAGTGTTTCACCTTGTGCAGGAGCACAGCCACCAACAAACAGCAGCATGGCAGCGCCTGGTGGTCAGGACCATGAAGAACACACTCCAAATTGAGAGGGAAATAGATGCCATGACTAGAGCTGAAATGTGCTTTGGGACAGGCAGTGGGGAAGCTTCACCTTAGGAGAGGCTGAAATGAAAGCGAAACAGAACAGAGCCGACACCAACCTGATGGACCAGCTATTTTCAGAGCGCTCCCCATCTGGAGAGCTGCACTGGGGCATGTCATCATCCGATGCAGATCCCGGTGTCCCCGAGCCGCTATCCTGAGGGCTGCTGGCACCCGTTCCCGTCCTGGGACCACAACGGGCTGGTGGGTCTGTGTCACCCAGGGCAGGCGCACCAAGAGCCCTGCGGGGGGTGATCTCCAGCTCTGTCTTGAAGCAAGCGGGCTGTGATGGCCCAGAGAAGTCTTCACAAAGCTTGTCCAGGTCAGGCATGCTGAGGGCCCTCAGCTCCCGCAGCCTGGAGCGGGACAGTGGCGGCCTCCCCAGGCCCCGGCTGCGGCGTGCCTGTGAGGTGGAGGCTGTGTCTGCCCCAGCTCCACCATGCTCACTCCTCTGGGGCCTTCCTTCTGCCCTGCTGCTCTCTGCCACACACGTGGGCTCTGCGCTGGAGGTGGCCTTGGCTGTGGCATTGGCAGGGCCTGGGCTGCCGCCATAGGAGCTCAAGCTGCGCCGCAAAGGCCGCGGTGTCTCAGCAGGGCTGGCTGTGGATACCACCCCACCACACGACCTCCTGGCGAGAGGGGACCTCATGGCTGAATGTATATCGATGGCCTTCACGATGGGCCGGTCAAAATTTGCCAGGTTTTCAAAGGATTTGATCCTCTGTTTGACGGAGAAGGATGAGATAGTTTCATGTGGCCAGTTCAGCTCATAGTAGTAGTAATTCCTCCTGAAGCTCCTCAGCTTATTGATAGTGGGACAACTAATGTCACTGGCTGAGGGAGATGTGTCATGGACCCTCTGGGTGCTCTTGGAGGTATATGCCTGCTCCTTCTGGCCATTTGGAAGGTTCAGATGGACCGTCTTTAACATCCCCATTGCTGCCTGGGGATATTTCTCATTTGCAGCATGGCTCTGGGGGCCCTGTACAGGGTTAGCATCTGCAACATGGCAGTCCTCCCTCAAGTGACCCGATAACTGGGCTGGCATCGAGTAAGTCCTTGTCACAGGTTTTGTCAAGCCATAGAGACTTCTGTCTGCAGCAGTATCTGCTTTTGAGAAATACTGCATGGTCCCCATTTCCTCAGCCAGATGAGGCACTTCTGTGTTCACCTCTTCTGTTTTCTCCAGCAATGGCAGCTGTAAAAATGATGCTGGTGAGGAAGAGGCAGAGGAAGAAGAGGAAGAGGATGATGTTGAGGAGGAAAGCTTCACCTCAATGAAAGACCGCTGGATCTCCTGTCCTTCCAGCTGTACCTGCGGAACTGAGGGGGACCTTAACGAAGCAGATGGTCCTACATTTTGCAGATCTAATTGCCTAAGGTCATCTGCACTATAGATGCTCTTGATTGCATTCAGGCCTGTTCCAGGGTTCTCAGTCCTCCCTTTTATATATTCAACTTTTGGTATCCCCTGACGAGATGAAGTGACTTTGGGCTGACTGTCTCTGGCTCTGAAATCATCCACCTTAGCACCCTTACTCTGACACACTGCAGGCTGCATGGGAACTTGTTTTTCTTTTGGATTTCCCCATGCCTGCTGCAGGTCTGGTAGCTCCCCAGAGCCACATTTCATTTCACTGCTTGCTTTTGGGCTGCTGGTGCCATTCAGGAGAGGCAGAAGTGAGTCCTCAGAAACTACCAAAGATGGTTTATTTTCTAGCTCTGACTTCAGAGCCCTTGAGGCTGCTGAAATGCTCTTGCCAGGATCTGGGTTTGTAGGTGAACTACGGGACAATGGTGTTTTCTTCCCTACCAGTTTGGGGGACTGCTGTGGAGAAACAGAAGCCCTTTTCTGATCAGTCCCACTGACCCCACCGACTTTGGTAGGACTAATGCCAGAAGAATCTGAATTTGCCTTTGCTTTGCCTTTGATGGTGAACCCTTTCAGCTTTGGTCCTGCTTTGGCTTTCTGATTATTTAAAAGAGTGTCCATTATACTTTTTTGTGCCATTCCTTTAGATTCCTGACAGGACTTCTTCTGTGAGGATGGGCTGTGCGGTACTGCAGCTCCTTTGCAGTGACTTGTGCCTGAGCTTTGGACTTTTCCATTTGAAGTCCTTCCTGAAGTCACAGAGTTAGTTTTCTCATTTTTCCCTGGCAAGTCATGAGTTGTATTAGCCTTTGGATCTTTAGATCTAGTGGGAAAAGGAGACCTGAGAGGTAATGTTCTTGATGATGATGCATGATTGCTGTCTGTTTTACACAAGTTGGACAAACTGTTGGCTTCTCTCTTCACTAAGCAATAACTAACAGCATGATTACAGTTATCAACCGTGGTTTCACTTTCAGATTTGGATCTCTGCTCATCATGATATCCTTCTTTCTCAAGCAGGTTGCTCTCCAAGCCACTGACATTTCCAGCCGAGCAGAAATTTATCTTTTTGCAATGCGGAGACCCTTCCTCTTCAATGGTTTCACAGCATTTCATACGTCTATTACTGTTTCCCAAACCCATCTGTTCTTCTGTACTTAAGGCACCATTGTTACAGAAAGAGTAAACTTCAGGGATACTGACTGAATTCTTTAGGATGTCTTTTTCTGACCGGAAAACTGAGGCAGGAGAACACAAGGATGCAGAAGACATATCTGAACACTGTGAAGGACATGGAGTGAAACTACTGTGATCTTCCAAGCTTAGTTTGTTGATGCTTGTCTCCAGTAACCCACACACTGCACAGGCCTCAGTTTGTAAACCCTTGCTGCTGTAAGGGTCCACTGGAGACACAGAGGATGATTGTCTTGCAGGTGACAGATGCTGTTCCTGTGTGGGATTTTGAGGCTCATTGTTCATGCAACAAATCTCAATCTGCTCGTCATCTGACTCAATTACAGTACAGACCACAGAGGTGTTAGCAGCAGTAACGCAGGACCCAAGCAACACCTCATTAGCACTATCAAAGGCTTCTGTGATGGACTCTGTGTCTGAGTGAGAATCCTCTGCAGCTCCATACATGGACTTTGGAAATGATTCGTTTCTGTTTCCTTCCAGAGTGTTTGCTGCAGGCAACTCATCCTCATTTAAGCTGCTGTAATTTCTAGAATAGTTATTTAATGAGTTTTTATTCACAGTAAAAAGTCTGCCTGTGTTAATGGTGCCCAACACAGACAACCCCAAAACCCCTTGTGCGTTAGCTCCACAATTCACAGTTTTTTCCAGCAGCTCCTCCTTGGCGGCTCGTGGCTCAGAACCAGGACAGCCTTCTTCAGTCCCGCAGCAGCACATCGTGGTGTACTCCTCTCGGAGGGGGCTTTCAGCTCGCGATGGGGTGCGTGAAGCCCTGGTCTCGGGAGCACCCATCTGGCTCACCAGGTCATCGATATCGGTGACAGAAATAGCCACGCAGTCCTCACGGCGGGTGCTTTCCGTGGTACATCTTTGCACGTCTCTGCTCGTGGCATCAGGTGGCACTGTTGATCGCTCCACCGCACAGCCAGAGCTTTGCAAACCTGCTGCTCCTCGCTTCCCGGCACTCGGTTCTTCCTCGGTTGCGATGATGCTGTTGACGTCGGCTTGATTTTGACTGTCTATCCCCGGAGACAGGATGAGGTTTGTAAATCTGCTGACAGCTGCATCATTAAAAAAAAAATTGAAAAAAAAAAAAAAAAAGCAAAATCCTGTCAGATAGAGGAAGTGATACACAAAACACCAGGTTTTATTACAAAAATAGACACCCACGTAATCAGACTACATGTTTGCCTTTTGCTCTGCACTCTTCCTCTTCTGTAGTGATGTTTACAACAACTCAAACTAATCACAACCCTGTGTATTTGAGCAGCACACATAAGGAAGCAACCCACTCATCCAAGGTGAGCAGTCACGATCTGTTTAATTCTCATCTTTGAAATTTCAGCAGTTAAGCAGCCAACTATCAAAGTGTCAGTCTGCAGTAAGCCAGGCTGAGCAGCACTACTGCTCATTACTTGTTTGATCAAAGATGTCTCCAACAGATTGCAGACAGTACACAAAGCCCTGGCATAGCAAACAAAGGTGAACAATAACACAGTGACGAGCTGTGCATAAATAACGTGACTCTGATCCTCTTGGCACTTCTGCAGGTGTTTAATGTGACACACATGGGTGATGTTACACTCACATTAAGCACACGGATTTCTGGTACAGACTTTTCCTTCCTTCCAATACATGATTAACCCACTCTTGGGCAACACACTGAGCTCCCAGTCACTGCAGTACTCTAACACATTCACCCATTTCTCCAAGCTCTTCAATTTTCAGCACTTCACCCTTACGCATATGCTTACACCCTTCTGCTTTCTGGGACACACATCCCCATTCAAGCTGCCTTTCAGATAAGGACTAGAAAGTGCACGGAGGAGGCACCCTTTCCTGTTCATTTAAATGTGTCAGATCATTTTCATCCTTGTACTAACCTGCAGGATTATCCACACATCTTAACTTAGGTACCCATGTTAAGAAGCGCAGATTCCTCCTGGCTCTCACAAAGGGGAAATAATCTCAGAAGAGCAATCTGAAGCAGCTAGTCTAGTATTTGAAGCACTGCCCTGCTTCAGCATGCTGGATCACACACTGAACAGACTGTCTTCCCTGACAGTGAGACAGAAAAGTTGCATGATAAAGGAGAGCAAATGTGCCCCTACTCCGATGCTGTTATTTTGCGAAAGCCACAGCAGACCAAGGAAACAAAAACAGGACTCTGCCAAGCCAGAAATTCCTTACAACTGGAACTGAAGCATCTGGAAACACTTTAGGCTCCCAGGTATTAATAGGTACACGAAGAAGATCATAAGATGGAATGAAGTGAAATACTATGTTCTTCCTGAATTTTAAAAGTACGCTTTTCTTTTTCGAACACTCATTTCCATACCACGCAATTTGTACAGTCTGTGGGGATGCATATATTGCTGCAGCAGCATAAGTAAGCCCTGAGCAGAACTAAAAAGGTATCAAATATTTCAATTCAACCTAGAAAACTTTTAGAAGAAACAAGGTCCATCCCTGACACTGTTCAAGGCCAGACTGGATAGGGCTTTGAGCAACTTGGTCTAGTGTGAGATGTCCCTGCCCACGGCAGACAGATCACCAATGCAGACAGAATGTACTCCCTTGTTTTTTCTCTGAATCAGTTTGTGGAACTGGGGCAGCAGAAGATTAGATCCAGCTGATCCAAGGGAATTTTCTCCACTGGTAAGCAGAATATACTGAAAACCAACACTACTCTCTCACCTGGTGTTACTTTCTGGATCTCCAGGGTTACAGACGTGGGAAGACACTGCATAAGCATGCAAATCTCTTCGTACGTCATCTTACTGACTGGGATACTGTTGATGGTGGTAATCTCATCTCCTACAGCCATCTTGCCCATTGATCCCTGATGCAACGACAGATTCAAGGAAAATATAAATACGTGACAAAAGCACTGCCACAGGGGTAAGGGCTGCAGTGAAGCAACTCATGGCTTACGAGCAATGTAGCCCATTTCACGACACTGCAGAGCACAGGTATCACAGCTGTCAGCTTGCCAACACATAAATAAAGGGCAGACTGTACTTTGGCCAGGAGACAAATTAATGATCAATCTCAAACAGGAAGATCAAAAGAGCTGGTGGTTTCTTTGAGAGATCAGTATCAGGAAGGAGGACACAGCCCTTTTCATTTAAATGAATTGGGTTGAATTAGCCCAAGCTTCTTCAGGTCTGGAACACTTTCTATCATTTTTACATTTCATGTATGAATTATATTCCTGGTCACAACCTCCCACAGGACCAACAGGACTCCCCTAAATAACTAAATTGGACATGGAATGACCTTTTAAAAGGCTAAGTTTATTTCTAAACGCTGCACAAAAGTCAGAGAAAAAGGCAGGAACAGAACCCAAATCCCCAGCTCTGACAGCTCAACTCAATCTGCTACAACATATTCCCTCTTGCCCTAATGGCCACAAATTAGACTAAAAATACTACACCCAGCTTTGTACATCACAGTATCCTCCTTCCTTTTCATACACTTTGGCATTTAGGTCAGCACATCCAGCATGAAGCAAATATCCAAATTAGTATGTGCACGTATGAGATGCAGATGAGCTGTGTGTTACCAATGCCATGGCACTTAGTAGACCTGGCCAGCACCTAAGGCCCCCAGCTACAGATTTCATGTAACACAGGAATACATGTACATAAAATAAGAGAGATTAATAAACATTTTCACCACCAGGATTTACGTTTTTTTTTTTCACCCCAATAAAAAGAAAACAAACAAAAGAATAGTATTTTCTCAAAACTGTGAGTGAGAGCAAGGGCAAGTCCATCTCAGTCAATCTGACTCTTGACTTTCTTAGTTCTGAATCAGTCAGGGTATGCTTCTTAATCAGAAGCATTTAATTTAACAGCAGCTTCAGAACAGTGTGGGATGAGGCATTCTGCCCAGGAAACACGTCCCTTGCACGTGTTACTAAACAAGTGATCAACAGATGACTTGTTTAATAACAATAATAACCGTAATAATCCAAGCAAAATGGAAGCAAATCATAACAAGGCAACCCAAACTGAAAAATTACCATTTCTGCTGCTCCACCTGGCCGTAGGCCTGTGACAACAACCTTTAAAGGCATGGCCTGGATTTCCAAATCCAGGCCGAATGACTCGTGCTCATTGCGAACCAAGGTGACTATTTCACCTTGGCCCTGCCCAGCTTCGTCTGGTGCTTCACACTTCTTGCTGTGAGGGAGCATCCTTGCAACAGGCTTGTTATAAGAGCCATGCTCCTCCATTCTCTGCCTCTGAAGGCTTCGGCACTCAGTACTCATCATGCTTTTCACTCTCGTGACTGCTCTGTGCTCAAGTTTTGGGGATCTCTTAGATTCAAGTTGTGCTTCCCGGAGCTCCTTCAAACTCAGACTGCCAAGACGAACTTCAGGCATACTTGAGTAATCAAATGCTATGATGGGAAAGAAGGGAGAGTCAATTTGCTCCAGCGTGCTGTCTGTAGACTCCACAGAATTGCTGAAGACAGGGGAAGATGTCTCTGTGCTACTATATCTAGGTGACCCACTGTCCTGGCTCTCATCATCGATTTCTACAGACAAGGTTGTAACGACAACACCAGCATCCTCCTGGCTCTTGGTCCTCTGGCTCCTCTGCACGTGGGAACTTTCATCATCATCACTAACATCACCATCATAGAACACAACCCTCCTCTGTCGATGAAAGGGGCTGCGGGCAGATTTGGGGCTGTCACTGAGGATGCCTGGTCGGACAGACTCCACATGCTTGTTGTGAAGACTGGACAATCTACCACTACCAGGAGAAGTCGGACCATTTGTTTTTGCCACTCCTGCTTCTCTGGCAGCTAGGGAAAAAAAAATAAATAAAGTCATACTACAATTGCATTTATAGATGACATTTAATACCACGCATCTTATTGCAGCAGATTGCATGTGGCTCTGTTTGCAGGGGAAGCTTAACATCTCACAAAGTAAAAAATGAGTTTTTCATGTCCTCCCTTTAACTACACGAAAAGATGGATGGTAGATAGCACTACAATTTATGGGTAGTTCTCAGAATCAGTTCATGGTGCATCTGGTTCTATTTTCAGTTTATTTATAAATTATGACAATGACACAAAGGGATGCAAATTCACATGTGTATTTTAGTTTAAACAAGACAATTTCTTTCACATTTTGCTTAAATCTATGTTCAGGACTGCCTGTGTCAACTTAGGAGATAGTGAAAAATTCACTCATGAACAAAGATACAAGCACACAATCAGTTCCAAATTAAAGACTAATTAGCCGAAGAACCCCTTCTGCATTGCTCTGGTAAAGAACTACATCTTATTTTGTAGAAAGTGGTTTGACTTTTTTATTTTGTTTTGCTTCATTTAGTGGGAATTTAAGACAAAAAATGGTTTTAAAGCATTAAAGAATGAATTTCTAGAGAAAAATAAGCTGTAGACAAAAACATTACCTAAGAAGCACAGAAAAGGCAAAATAAACGCCTTTGTGAGATATGGGGTAGGTTTTAACGAAATGTAAGACACTTTCAGTCAAATATTATGGGGACAAAGACATGTGCAAAATATCTCATGTCAAATTGAACATTTGATGATTTTTACACTGCTACACGTGACATTTGGAAATAGTGTATTTGATATAGCTATGAACACTTTCATTTAAATATAATCAATCAGATAATCGTCAGCCATTTAAAAAAAAAAAACAAAGTACAGTGCTGTCAATCCAGTTTTGGCCAAACCAATTAAGTAAAGTCATTTTCACGTAATCAGAATATCCATTTGGATAAAATACCATGGAAAAAAGCATTTATGTGCATTGTTGCAAACCCCTTCCATTTTCCAGTATGAATTTAATATGATGAGCACCAGCTTGCACCACACTGCCCAGCACTTCTTACCAGCATAGGAATCACTGTACAGCCCTCCTGTAAAGAAAACAAGCTCAGTAACTTTCACCTCATCAGCCAAATGACCTCACACATTTCTGTCTCTTACTCAGGTTGCCAGGAAGAAGAGAACCATCATCCAACAAACTGCTTCTGTTCTTCTGACGGAGCTGCTCTTCATCGCAGGAGCCTGTTACAGCATCAGGATACGGGAGCTGGCTTGTACCGTCATGCGAGAAGTACTGGGAAAGCTCTACCTCAGAGCTGACAGACCCCTGCTGAAAAGAAGTGAGTCTGGTGACCGGCCATCATCAATGCTTAAAGCCTTTGTCTGTGTGCAACTATGACAAACTCCACTCAATCACTATGTCAGTAAAGGAAGTTTAAAACAAATTTTTAAAATAGAGGGCTTGTCAGTACATTGAGAGCCAAACTGTCAAACTTGGATGGCTGAAATGCTGCATATCAATACATTTTTAGCCACTATAATATATAACAATGGATTCCAAATCCCATTATGTTGCAGGTATGGCTCAATACAGACAAGAAATGAAACCATTCCCTTTACAAACCTTCTGCACTGAGGGAAAGGAAAGGTTTGTACCTCTGGACACAGTCTGTATGGCTTTTTGTCTTTCCCAGATAAAACAGAGACTTTTCTACTGCAACGGCTGTATAATAGACCAAGCACTCAGCCTTCTGTTCACAGGCTCAGGTCTTCCTGCTAACCTCTTCTGCGCATCCCAGAGATCAGGGGTGCCTCTAGGTTGCAAGGAGATGGGAGCCCATAGCTCTTTCTCCAATGCTCTGCACATTACTCCCAAAAGCTACAGGAACTTGCAGTTGTCATGATTTAAACATGTGATGTAAGAAACAAACATTTCCCATGTGATAGGGAAGGAGTATAGATCCTCAAATAAGAGCTGAAGTAAAAGCTGAATGTGAAGCCGACGCTGTTTTTACTGCATCCAATTCTTTTACCCGGCTTGCTGGCTCCAGGAAGCGTTTCATAG
>JASSUY010038746.1:18691-40692 GCA_032466535.1 Forpus xanthops
TTCTCAGCAGATACCTGGTTGAGTCACTTACTGGGTTTCTAGTCACTGTCACAGCAAGATAAAGGATGGAGAAGAGAGGACAGGCTCCACGGAGCTTCACCAAAAGCCTACATGCCTTAATAATGCAATCAAATGGAACCATTGTGCTGGCTCAGCACAGCATACAAACTTCCTCAAAATATCTTAGGTTATAAGCCCAATTCTTACCCCACTCATGCTTACTTTTAACTAACAGAACCACAGCCTCTTTCTTTTTAGCAGCACAAGGCATTGCAGCGATGATTAAAAACTCTGGGCAGCAGACCCCTATTTGTCTATTGTTTGTATATTTGACTTAGCAGAAAATATGCAATTAATTATAAAATAAGAAACCTGAGTTCTCCTAGATATGTATTTATTAAGGTCTCCATTTGTAGTTAGGAGTTCTAAAGTCAGAGCTCTCTGGACCTACTAATGCAAATATTTTTACAGCTTCATTACTGTTTAAACAGGAAGGTTTTGTACACTCATAAAATTCTTTGAAATACTGAAATAAAAGAAGTTGTTATTCCCAATAGCTTGATTGAAAAGGCTTTTTTCTTCTATCATCAATTTTTAAAAATTGCTTGAAAATACTCACTTTGTAAACACAGCTTTCTTTCCAAATTGCCCTTGCACAGATTTCACAGTAGCAGTACATTCCTGATTCTCATGTTTTTATTCCTGAAGGAAAACTTTGATCTTTGGATGGATTTTACTTTTTTAGAAACAGTATTCCTACTACTTTATTATAACTGAACAGTTCAATATGCTGATATTTATATTCCTGGCCCTAATTCATATTCTACCCAGAGACAAGCTAATTGCAAAATAACTCTTAGGAAGAAGAGGACCTGTGCCATGTTTGCATTGCCACTTGGTCCAACTACTGAGAAAGAAGGGAACATTCACTCAAGTAGTTCCAGGAAAACTGCATTTGATCAGTGGGTGATTTAAGTGAAAAGCAGCAAGGGCAGTCCAGTATTGCTACAACTTACAACACTGGAAGGCATCATTACAATCCTGACTTACTATACAATGCATGCCATAGAGAGAAAACTCCAGTATTCTTCATTTGCTGCTTTCCTGACACCAAGACCAATTACAGCACCAGGTGAAAACAAAACAGACACACTAACTCATTTTCTCTTCACCTTTGGGTTAGGATGCCGACTAATGATAAGGCTGACTGGACCTGGACCACATTCACTGAGGATGGCGTAGGCTTCGCTTAATGCTGCGTGACGCAGGCTTACTGAATCCGCCTCCAGGATCTGGTCACCACGGCTGCAGAGAGATAGAGCCAGTTAATCACAACTGCCTTTTACAAAAGCATTTGTGCTTTCAACTGATGGCTAAGCTTTTTCAAATATGCAAGTGTCTGGAAAAGATCTGATGTGCAAAGAACCCAGTCTTGGTCTTGTTCCCAGTGACGTGAATGCTTTAAGTCCTGTTGACTTCATGAAGGAGGTGCAGAGATCCCTTCTGCACTTAACATCAGTGCTACAAATCCTATTAAATCAACACAAGAACATTTGGCTGCACTTGGACCAGGGTGAAAGCAGACTTCCGATTCCAGTTCTGTATTTAGAAAACTGTTCAGCAAAGAGAAAAAATTAGGTTCAGATGGGCTGTTCCTTCCCCTCATATTGAATTATATAAGACTAAACACAATGATAAGAAATTAATAATTTAGATATGAGTTTATGAAATTACTGCAGGAAAAAATTGAGTGAGATAAGCCTGTATTTGCTTCAAATTAAGATACAGTACCCATTAGAATGAAAAAAAGAAAAAAAAAACACAAAACCCAAGCCAACAACAAAACCTAAACAAACAACCAACAAAAAACTCATCTGAAAGGAGAGCACATATTGTTTACTTTTGTTTCCCCAATATGCTAACTCTTGCTCATGATGCTTAGGCATCTGCAACTATTTAAAAGAAAAGATCATCAGCTAGGGATATCATTAAAGCATTCTCGTAATTACTAAGGCATTTGCTTTAAATAGACATTCTCAAATAGTCTACTACTTCACATTTATATTGGGCTACTTTTGACAATGGAAATAAATTTACACTGTGAGTCTGCATGCCAAAGGCAAAATGGCAATTGCATGTGGCAGCCTTCAGTAACCTGTACTTCTGGTACAGGCTCAGGAAAGCAAAGGGTGACCTATCCGTTGTGTAATCATGCTGCTGTTCTGCCCATTGTTTAGATTTACAGAGCTATTAGAAACACAATCATGTACATATGCAGTGTTACTTACACAGGCACATCATTGAGAAGGGAAGCTCAGAATTGGAAGAGCTGGATTCAAACCTCTCTGGTATTGTAAAGCCAGTATTTTATTAACAAAGTTTTCCAAAAATCAAAACCATCCTCTAAGTTTTGGCTATGGAACCATAAACCACTGATGGGACAACAGAAGCAATGTCTCAAGGAAGCAAGCTAGAAATCTGGGAAGCGTGCCTGGATATAATCAATCATTAAACTTAATAAATGATACAGCTGTTACATACAGACACAACCAGCATTGCAATCTTTTCCAAAGAGGCTTACAAGAAAGCAAGTTGGCATTAAATACTGTCTGCTACAGACATTTCTATATGGTAGGAGCTTTAAAGGGCTTTGGCAAGGATGCCACTGCAAAATTATCTTCTTCCCTTATTCCAAAAAATCCAATTGCTCTATTATAGTTTTCCTGGTAAGCAAGGAAACAGACACTCTGTTCTAATGTTAAAGCAAGACATTTGCTCAGCCTCTCTGCACCAGCGCTCACTCCACAGGTTTAGGGTGGATCATGCAGCCCCAGTGGGTCTTCAGCACAGCCTTCCCTCTCAAGCGATGCTCTCAGCACCCACCAGCATTTATGCAGGGATGCGGAAAGGTGGGAGATTTCCTCCAACAGTTCTTAAAAATGAAGCCTCCAGGAGAAGAACAGCAAATAACTTTCTGCCACTTAATCTAACCTAAAGCACAAGGGAACAATTGCTTCTCTCTCTCTTACAGTTCATTAAAGTCATCTAAACTTCATGACAGAGTAAATGAGATAGGCAGGTCAGTCTGCAGCAACCCTGCCAGACTGACAGTAAGGTCAGAAAAGCACCACTGCAACCATGGGCACAATCAGCTACAAGAACATCTCCCCCAGCTCTTTACAAGAGAGTTTCAGGTGACTGAGCTTTTAGCAGAGCTCTGCAAATTTCTTCCCAGTCTGGGGTCTCTGGTTGCAGTTCTGATAAAGAGACATGAGGCTGCACTTCTTGCTGCTCTCCTTTCTCAAAGGGTGCTATTAGGCTCAGCTTTCTGTACAAAGAATTAAAAAAGAAAAATCAACCACAACCTTAATGATTGTGCTGCTCCCAGCACACAGAATAATGTTTCCTGGGTATTTAATACCCCTTTGGAATGTCTTTATTTGAATGTTTTCTTTTTGGTCGACTCTTAAGTATAAATCCCCTCCATGCTACATCAATCCATTGGTAAAAACAAAACTTTAAACAATTTTATTGTAAAACCACTCCAGCATGTTTCTGCTTTAACTAACCTTAATCTGCCATCCATTTTAGCCACCGATCCTGGGGCCAGGCTGTGAATGTATATCCCTGGAGAACTGTTTTCCAGCGTGAGACAACAAGCACCAATGCCAAGCCCAACCCCTGGCTCTGTGAAAAACAAGAAGTACAAAGAAAAGTAGCAGATTGCAATCACACAGGACACACAAATGTTTGTGTTCCCACATCCCATCTAAGACCAGGACTCATGTATTGTTTCAGGGCTAGCCTTAAGTGCAGTCAGTCAGGAAACCAAGACCAACAAGTGGAAATCAGGATTGAAAATATCTGATTCTGACTGTTTTCTGAGGTCCATCACTTCCAGAAACTTCTCTTCGTGGCGTGGGAACAGCCTGGAAATGTCACACAAGGTCTGATCTGGTCCAAGGCACAAAGAAGGGGTGGCAGCAATGCAATAAAGAAGCCACTTAAGATCCCTGCAAAAAACATGAGTACAGAAGATGCTGCCAACCATACTGCTCCCTTTTGTTATATATAGGTATGGCATTCCTAAGCAAATTAGCAGAAAGAAAGGCAAGGCATTATCTCTGGTTCAGTAATTATCTCTGGTACACTTCACTTTTGTTTTCCTTCAAGTAAGAGCATCCCTAACACATGAATTGCTGGACATCTCATCTCCTCTCTCCAAATTTTTAATCCAATCTTTAAAATCAGCATGTTTTAAGCCTCCGAAATGGGCATATCTGTTGTAACACTGCAGCATATCCTCTAATTTTATTTTGTATAATTATTAATAATGAGAGCAACCCTTACTGAGGAGAACAGCTCATTTGGGCAATTCTGAGCACTCTACAGAGCTTTGCCTTCCCCAGAGCTGATGTTTACCAGAAAAGCATAACCATTTGGACTGCTGAGAGGTTGACTCACCTTTTGCCAATATCTCACAGCCTCCCCCTTTCAGCAGCATAGACACTGACTGCTACCTGTTAGAGTTTGCTGACTCTGGAGAGCAAAATGCGGAAGGGGGAACTCTTCAGACATTTCTGCATTAAAGAATGTTTTTCTCCCGCATCCTGTTCCCAAAACCTCCCCTAAAACACAGGGATTTGTTCTCCAATCCCATCTCAATGGACCCTCACCTTTATTGAGCGTCACATCCATGACAATCCTGTCCTTTGGGCCAGGTCCTTTGCGGCTGGAGGAAGAACCATCTGCCTCATCGGCACCAGGGGCCGGCATGCCACCACTAGCACTGGAGCTGGGGGAGCTGGAGCGGCTCAGCAAGGTGGGAGTCACACAGGGTGTGAGGCTCGGGCTACGCAGCCGTGTGCGCACCGTCAGGGTCACCACTCCTTTCTTGAGTTGCTGGAGAGACATCAGAGAACCCCAATAAGGCAGCATGATACACCAGCATTTGCCAGTAAACCTGCATAGAGTAATCTCTGGCAGCTGAAGGACATAAAGCTGAGAGTATGAAATGGCACTGAAGAGGAGCGTCAATCTCTTCCATACTACATCCATGTTACCTTAAATCTCTGAATGGCCTCCTGATGGGTCAGTCCTTGTAGAGACTCTCCATTAACTTCTAGGATTTCATCCCCTGGTAATTAGATACAGAAAATCAAGTCAGCAATATACAGACTATACAGAGATGTAAAAAGACTTTTCCTATACGTAAGGCAACCTGCTATTATAAAGATTCCAATTAACTGCTCAGAAAAAGCCTTTTACTGTTCTCAGTTTATTTTCACTTGTCCTAATGCCTTTACGAGTTAATAGTGATGAATTAGCAGAGTAAAGACTGTTATTCGGCAGACATTCTTAACTTGGCATTCTCATACTAACAAACATGCTTGAAACACCATGGATTTTAACTGAAGTCTGAAAGTAGTTGCTCATAACATGGAAGTCCTGTAAGACTCCCTTTCTTTTGTGAACATCAATACAAGAAACGAGAATGTAAGTTAAACACTGGCATGTAACTCCAAAGCCTGTTAGGAGAAAATTAACCTTCCATCCAAGCGCAGAAAGCAAACATGACATCTGACTAAATGCCTGTGGATGGAGAAGCATGTAACCCATAAACTGCAATAGCAAATACCCTTCTCACCCCAGTGAACACATCCTGTCATATTTCTACCTGCTTCCAGGCTCTCGGTCTTACTTCTTACTCACAGCTATGGTGATCTACCTTCATTTTATTAAAAGAGGTTCATCATTATCCAAATTCATGTTCTGCAAATTAACTTGCACGTGTGTAAAATTAGACAGCCGATGTCACCAGAAAAAGTTACCTCTCCTCTCCTTTCCTGGCCCAGTAAAAATAAATAAATTAATAAAGGGAATGCAAGCTTTGAGTAACCTTCAAAGGGGCTATGGGACAGCTGCTACTTCTTGGCTTCCCACAGTGAGTGCACACTACATACGACAGGGACATGAGCTTCTCTCTAGCAGCAAGTGTGAGAGTTGGCACCAAAGACAGCCTCAAATACAAGTGTGGTGAGATGTAAAGAGGGCAATGATGATATGAGAAGGAGAGGAGTAACACAGGAGCAGCTTGACAGAAGTAACACAGGAGCAGCTTTCTGTAGAAGACAAATAACCCTACCCCCGCAGAAGAGTTGTCAACCACCACTCTAAACTCATGGTCATTTTGTATTTTCAGCAGTGAGTAACTGTGTGTCTTTTTGGCACAGCACTCAGACCAGGGTGCAAACAACAGAGCAGGTTATATGTACAGCTCAGAGATCCTGCCTGCAAAAGCTGTCATAAAATCAGGATATATCTGCTTCTCCAACCAGCTGTGTGATCTTACTGCCAATACCATCTTTTCTATTTTTTCTGGTAAAGACTCTTACTTGTTGATATATGTCAAAATCATACCAAGACACTTAGAGAGCACAGTGGCCCAAAATGGCCTCTCCCAAGCATGTGCTTTTATATAAACCCTTCTTGGACCAGCCACTTTAAGCCAGACCTTGGTTTGATAGATGCATTTCACAGCTATCAATAACCCTCTCCAGTTGAAGAATTGCAGCTTATGTCTTAAGCAAATAAAGTTCACTGATGAGGGAAAAAAAAAATAAATAAAACCCAAAACAAAACAAACCATCATGTTGTAGTTTGCCCTTCCCAATATGCAATATAACCAAGTTAACTGCTACGGATGACCTTCCCAGGATGGACAAACAGGGTATGTTACATTCTCCACAGCCTCTTGCTGATGGCCAGGTACCTAAATAAAGCCACAATTGAATTTTACTGCTGGACTGAAATAATATCCTACATGTAGTTGGATTCTCTCTACCGTACCTTCTTTAAGCCTTCCATCAGCAGCTGCTGCTCCGTTTGGGAATATAGTCTTCACAAAAATCCCCATGCGTCCACGAGCAGAATCCTGACCTCCTACAATGCTGAATCCAAGACCCTACAAAAAAGGGAGAAGATACAGCTGGCACCTTACTTTATTAATACCTGTGTGGGAAAGACTGCCGATAACATGTAAGTCAAAGGAAAGATGAAAACCTAAAAGTTTCTGATGAATTGCACTGCCATCTTACCCTCTGCTTGTATTTCCTCATTTGTTTTCACTCTAATGCCAACACACTTATCAGCCTAAAAAGCAGCAGTAGGCACCTTAAGCTGAAATAGCAAAAATGCCATTTTGAGATTACCTTAAGAAAAGATCCATTGGGCCAATGGCTTATCCTACTTGCATTTTAAAAACCGTAACACATTGCTTCTAAATTGACAGATAGTAGATTCCCACCCCTGAGATCTATATCCAGGATTAACTGCAGTTTTCTCTTCTGCCACAGACCCTACATTTCCTCAGGAAAGAAAAAAAAAAAAATAGAAGCTTAAGAATATGACATAAGGTCAGTGCTGTAATGTCAGGAATGCAGCTGGAATGGGGCTGCCATGGGGGGGCTGCCACGCTCATGTCTCCAGAATAATTAAAAATGTACATGTTCCATGTTGTATTTAAATAAATCTAGATCAATACATTCCCCAGGGCTCCATCTGTTAGCTCTCACCCCTGCATTGCCCTGGCTGGCTGTAGGACTGTCTTGTGAAGCTGATCAGGGAACAGATGAGCACAGCAGAATGAACCTCTCCCCTCTCTGCTGAGTTATTTCCCAGACAAATTACTTTCTCAATCCACCTCTCACCCCCCACCGCACCCCGTATTTCTCCTGTTGTCACTGCTGTACATGCATTTTACAGAATAAAGAGAAAAGTCACCAACCAGGTGGACAAGGGAAGTGGAAAACTGCTGTGCTTCAATGATCTGAAGTCACTGTTATTATTAGCGCCTCAGGCACTGCTCTCCAGCTGAGGGATGCTGCCAGGGCAGGCACTGTGTTTACAACCCAATACAACAACCAGCTCTTTTGTTTTACTCTGTGAATATAAAGTAGACTACCACAGTTATGAGGCTCTAGTAATCTGATAAGACATCACTCATTTCTAGAAAGGAAGCATCTCCACCGTGCAACACAAAATAACTGCCCACTGTGCAATTATCAACTGCAAAGCAGCCTACAGAAAACAGGAGGCTCCTGGCACACCTCTGCACAGAAACATCAATTCTTCCCCAGCAATGTGGGGTATGGTGGGAGAAATACAGCTGCAAAGCACAACAGTTCTCATGTTTGCCCACCTTCCTGCAGAAGCGCTGTCACTCCATAGCAGAAAACCACCCCCTGCACATCCACCTACAGATGAGAACCCAAGGGCAAACACTTAGCTCCCAGTCAGCAACGTGGTGTCTCTGTGGAAATGCTTTTCAAGTCCAGGGGCTCCATAAAGTTCAGAAAGCAAATGCTACTGCAAAAACTGAAGTGGAATCCCTAACAGAGGTGATCACCCAAAAGGTGTGTGAAAGGTGCCCGAAACGGAGCTGTTTGAGGTGGTTGATGATCACTAGTCTGCTAACTGCAGAAAAACAGGAGAAGGTGGCTTATCCCATAGGGAGGAATATTCTAATTCTTACGAGAAAAAAAGGATTAAAAAAATGCGTGCATGTGGAAAATGAGGAAATATTCATTTGGAAATGTCATGAAAGACCTCAAGCTTCCAAAACAAGATGAGACACAGCAACCATGCATCGATCTACCCAGAGAAATCACTATTTCTAACTTTTTTGCTCAACTTACAGTGCAAGGAATTTGTTTTGCATTTGAGCTTAAAAGTCAAAACAAGTCTTTTAGTCCAAAACACATCCATCTGATGAATACAAAGAGTTATTACAGAAAAGGACATGCATATTTATAGCATATTTAAATGACAGCCCAAATACTACTGTGGATTAGATTGGGGAAAACAATATACACCTAGGTTAATGCTTGTCTATTTTCTGTTAGCATTCAGCCAGCTGGTATCTAGCAAATGTGCAAACGTGTTACTAGGGGGGGAGAAAAGAGGACTCTTTGACCCAGAGAATTCAGTGCTCTCAGACAAGCAATCAACCAACCAAGAACTGTCTTTGGGTTTAACGCTTAATTTGCAGTGGTTTTCTTACCATATCCAGATTTCACATAGATAACATATGCCTGTCCACAAACACGCATGCAAAGAGGTACTCTTCTGTAGCTGCACCAACTTTGCATAAACACGTATACTTTGAGATCCATTACCAGTATTTGGTACTGCAGTAATGACCAGGAGCCCCAAATCAGAATGAATGCCACTCCACTTCAAGTGTGTGACACAAAGATCACTTCTCCTGCATTTTGAAGGTGTAACTTCAGCATTTACATTTGAAAAAGGGATTTGTTTATTGTTATTGTTGCTACTATTATTATTATTATGGGCCACCTTGAGAACTGCTGGAAGTCCTGGGCAATGGGAGACACCTCTTAAAACCTCAGCTCTTGCTGCATGTGAGAAACCAGCCACATGCAGAAATCCTCACCTTGCCTTGCCCTTTCATCAGGACGATGTTGGAAATGATGGACGGCTGGGTCAGTCTCCATGGAGATTCCACCTGGGCGGCACTGAAGGAACGGGTGGATTTCTTCACAATATGGTAGTCCTAACAAACATAGCAAACAGCGGAAGTCACTCTCATTGCTTGGCACAAGCACTAGGATGTAATACCAGGAAAATCGCATGTGTCAGGGAGAGAGGGAGGGGAGGATCTTACACAAATATTCAGAAAAACGTTTGAGGTATGAAATCCTAGCTCATTACAGTCAAAGTGAATCTCGCCACAGTAATTTTGTTGCATTTTGCACAGTAGGATCATTTTGTAATGTACCAGTCACAATTTAGATTAAAAAGATTAAGGGTAGCTTCATGATATACTGAAGTCCTTAGCTGCTTTACAAGAGGAAAAAAAAAAAAAGAAAAAGAAAAAAAGCCTTCATCATTAAATCATTAAAATAAAGAGAAACAGGATTTTTTGGCTGAAGTCCTCACATCTCTAGAACTGGAACACACAGAATCATAGAGTAATT
Organism: Forpus xanthops; assembly: GCA_032466535.1. Taxonomy (NCBI): domain Eukaryota; kingdom Metazoa; phylum Chordata; class Aves; order Psittaciformes; family Psittacidae; genus Forpus; species Forpus xanthops. The sequence continues at coordinate 28,690 of JASSUY010038746.1, forward strand.
TGAATTGGAAGGGACCTTTATAGCTCACCTAGTCCAACTCCCCTGTAATGAGCAGGAACACCTTCATCTAGATCAGGCTGCCCAGAACCACATCCAGCCTGACCCTGAATGTCTCCAGGGATGGGGCATCCATTGCTTCTCTGAGCAACCTGTGCCAGGATTTTACTACCCTCATTGTAAAGAATTTTTCTTCACATCCACTTTGAATCTCTCCTCTTTTGGTTAAAACCATCACCACTTGTTCTATTGCAACAGGCCTTTCTAAAATGTCTCTCTCCATCTTTCTCATAGGCCCCTATTGCCACTATTGTAAAATCAGTCGTGAGATCTTCTAGCCATAGCATGAAGTGCCCCCTTCATTACCCTCACAGTAAAGAAGTTCTCCATAGGTGGCCAACATACCCCATTTTGGGCTGCAGGCCTGGTTTCTGCTCCTGTCATGCACCTAGATGGTCTTGTTTCACTACTCTCATGTCTATGAACTCCAAACAGATCTCAGAGGACCAAGCACAGCGAGATGTACACAGCCAGCCCTGCCTTTGCACCTACCTGCCTGGCTCCTGCTGACACCAGCTGCTGAGGCAGAGAGTGTTTCCTTCCACCCCGGGAATACTTCACTGCTATTTCATAAGTCGATTCTCCATTTTCCACCATCAGCTCATCATCTTCTCCCACAGACTCCAAACGAGATCCAGCACCTTGAGAAAACCACAGAAACACATACCACAAACATCTCAGAGCTGCTTTATCCTCTTGCCAGCATGCTACGCTAGCTATGTTAGTGTTGATCGTCCCCAGCTAAAAATCTCCTCCTGCTGTCACAGATTTTCTACTATCCTTCAGTGATGCTGAACTCCACAGCACCACTGCTCGTGGTAGTAAGAAAAAGCAGAAGATAATTGAGCCGTTAGCTCAGGGACAGGAAAGAAATTCAGCTGTTCTCACCCAATGGCACTTGCCAGTGCACTAAGCTCTCAGCTTCATTTATTTAAAATTAAAAGACCTGACACTGCAGCAGTATTCATTTCTGGAGGTGTCATGTCACTTCGAGGGAAATTTTTCTGGAATGGAAAAAAGAAAAATGTGCCAATGAAATGCTATTTTCTTTCCTTCTGGCAAAGATCCTAGTCATCTTAAAGAGGAGGAGAGTGCAGAGTTCATGTAAGGAACAGAATAGTTTGTCTTGAAGGACATCCTGTAATTAGCCACAGAGTACCCTGCTCCTCACATCAGGGCTCCTCTAATTCTCATTTTCTCTGAGATCTCCACAGGACCCCCAGTCACAGCAGTTCCCAAACATTTATCCTTGCCATTTTCATACCACTCAGGGAAGGGACATTAACCCATATTTTACAGATGAAAACCCAAGGCACAGACAGGCTAAATTCACACAAGCTGGATTTCATTATGTGGTGTTAAGATTATCTTAAACCAACTTTCAGTTTGTGCTGCCATAGAAAGGGGCAGATAAGCTTCCTCTTCATACCCACTGCCCTCCCTCTCTTCACTCTGGGGACAAGGCTCACAAGCCATCGGCTGAGGTGGACCCATTGTAAATTTGCCCAGGAGAGCCCCAAACCCATTTCCTTCCACATTTTCCTTGCCCAGGGATTGTGCAAGCATCACTGCTGGTGCCAGGGGGTGAAGGAGTACACAGCTGGGCATTCACTTGTTTTCACTCAGCATAAAAGCAATTCTGCTGCCACATCCATAGGCAGAATTTGGACCCACTGTCCAAGAGTGCAGTTTAAATATGCTCCCTGTTTGGGGAGCGAAATTACCTCTGGTTTTAAAGCTCTCCTCTGGACACACAGGGCACTGCTGCTGGTGGACACAGCCAGGATAGCTACCTTGGCAGGACACAGCATCCTGTCACTTCTTCCATCTGAAACCCCTCCTGGCACTTACACTTAACTCTTTCCTGTCACATCTCCCTTTCTTCTTCTAGAGGAACAGTTCTATTTCTGTGTTTTCTGCCCATCTCTGAACGTAATTTCCCTTCCCAAGCTCACTCACAGCCCAGAGCTATCAGGAGTCACAGGAACCAGGGCTGAATCCCCAGTAAGCCTCCAACACTCAGCCGCAGGGGCTACAGGCAGAGGAGCTCCCTGGAGGATGCTAAAAATATCAGAGTAAATCTAAATTAAGCTGAGACAGCAGGCATGAAGCTTCAGAAAGAAACAGAAATGAGAATATGATAGAAAGCTGCACACAGATCACTCTTAAAACCTGGGGCAAAGCAATAGAATATCTAGGGAGTATTTGCCATATTGGGTATTTTGATGATGGTGTGCTGAAATATATTCTCCACCTCAGTATCAGAACACACTGAAATACATAGGGAAGAAGACACAGGGAAAAGAAAGAAAAAAGAAAAAAGTTTAATCTTTCTGTCCATTCAGCTCAGGAGGCTGAACACAAACTTCCCTAGCTGGGAGCTGGCTGGGAAGGCTGGAACTTCCCTTCCAAATTAAACTAATATGATCTCCAAAGGAAAGAAATTCTATCTCACTTTTAGACAGTTAAAATAAATACATAACATAAAAATGCTACAATTGGTATCTTTTATCAACCCAGCTGTACCTTGGGATCGACTTCTGTATTTCAATATGCCACTTCCCAGGTTTGGACTTGGGTTGCTTCCTTTGGATGCTTCTGCACAAGTTGGATCTTGAGACTTCTCAGTTTCCATTACCTAATAAAAAATGAAATTAAAAAACTTATAATTATTTAGTTGCAAAGCTGAAAGCTTGATGGAATTCCTCTCGTTTTTACTAAAGGTCAGAAAATTGCACTGCACATAATCTTTTTCTCCAAAACATGTCATTATATTAAGCCAGCACACATTTCTGCAAGTAATTTTCCACAATGCCTTTGGTTGTTACTGTGAATTTTACCAGTGGGTAGAGGTACAGCTCAGGATGGACAGGGATCCTCTGCAGGGTACCACACTAATGCCTCCAGCACCAACGGTACCTCATTCAGGTGTCTCCACGTGGATTTTAACAGAATTTTAATGCTGCTTTTATTGCAGTTTGTTCAGCTCAGCAAGCTTCCAGTACATCATAGCAAAAAAAAGCACTTTAAAAGGAAGTTATTTTATTGATAGTGTTTGGGGCTGAATGCTGATGCACGATGGATGAAAAGCTAATTTAACAGAAAGTTATGAAAATTATATAGCTAAGCACTTACAAGAGAAGCAGCAGAAATGCTCAAACTTAAATTTGCACATGGAATAGCAATCCCTGCCACCCTGAGTAAATACACTGACACAGCCTATTTACTTCCGTCTTTGCCTAGCAGGAGGTGACAATACAAGGTGAGAATGAGAAGCAGCAGCATGGCTACACGGCCAGGGATGAGCAGAGCTGCCCAAGTAAAAAGCCCACAAAGACTCTCCTCAAGCTTTACCCTGTGGCAGAGCCTGATGACCTCCTTCTCCACATGCTGCTTCCTTTACTGTGCTACAGCCCTCCACAGTGACCCTCAACATGTTCCCCTTGGAGATACTAATTTTTCTACATTTTCACCCCATTACCCACCATACATCCTCAGGGTGATTATTCAGACAGCTCATGGCAAGGATCACAGAATTTCCAATACAAAGACTTGGTTGCACTACACTTTTAATGTACTGTATAAACTGCTAGAAGTCAGCTTAAAAGATATCCCACCCAAATGACTGAACACTCTTAGTACTTCCACTATTCAAGTTCTAAAAATAGCAGAATCTTCCCCAGAACCTATCTCTAATCTTCAAGTTCCTCTTATCCCCAAACCAAGGAAGACATAAGTTTATCTTTTGCAGAAAGTCTAGACTTTGTAATTTCAGTTCAAAGGGAAAATATAAAACTGGCAGATAACACGAGGCTGGAATGGAAACTTGCTTTTTATTCCTTCCCCTTTAACATCAATAGTAACATGTAATTTACACATAGTTTGCACACCCTAGCTAGGTCTTGATTTTTCAAGGCATTGCAGCAGCTCCTTCAGAGTCCAATTCTAGTATCAAATGCTTTGCAGATCACAGCTTCACGTAACCACATTCATCTGTAGAAGAAAGTGTTTTGGCAATCCTAATGAAGCACAAGATTTCAGAAAAAAATATAAATCAAGAAATCAGATCCAAAAACCCACCCAAGAGACCTAAACCATCAGGGATCAGCCCACAGCCAAAGCATCACAAACCCTCCCTATGAGAGATGGGAATACCCAAAAGACAAGAGGAAGTGTTTGGAAGTGAGCCAGGACTTCATGGATCACACTCAGTTATGTTGTAATTTACCATAAAAGTGAAAATACTGTTTAATGGGAGTATTGAGAGTGTTCAATGAAAATGCCTACTTCTTAGAAAGGTAGAAAGCATTTGTGCAAACACACAAAAATGTAGCTGATAGTTTTAAAGATGTGCAAACAAATCAGTACTCAGGCCAGTGTTAAGTGTGTGGTGGGGAAGTATGTGAAGCATCAAGTTGAAGAAAAACAAGAAGGATGCCTCACCAAAAAAGCCAGTTTTGCTGTTTATCTATCCTAACAGACAGCAATGGATCCAACCTAACCTTTTCTGGAGCAGAGTACAACCCACCTTGGGTCTAGAGCTGCATAGCTGTTTTGGTTTTGTGGCACATATAGACATGGGCAGTTACACCTGATGAGACCACGTAACTGCCAGACCAAGGCTGGACTGTTTCCTCCAGCTCAGAGCATGGGGGTAAAACTGAATTAATCTGTAACAGTGTACAAAGAAGCTGAAATTACCACTGCCACAGACATTCGCACTCAGATCTTGGGCTCAGGAGTGATCCATTTGGCACATCTCGGCTACACAGGGTTTGGAGCTTTTATTGTTTTTATTTATTTTGACTGTGCAACAGAAGCAAAGTACAGATGTGTTCTGCCATTACACACATTTCTGTCTATTGGGGTGGGAGGGAAAACAAGAGGCAATTGCCACCTGCATTAAAACTGTGCACTCTGCTCCTCCCCTTCAACTTTGTGCAACCCTGGAGGTTGTGAGCCTACAGACAGCAAACCTCCAAACCTCATGCATGATCCACAGAAAGTATATGTGTGAGCAAATACCCATGCCAAGGAAAGTCTCAAGGCGTTCTCGGTAGCTTCCTGAATTTACATTTTATCCAACTAGGCTTCAGACTACAATAAGAAGTAAAAACTTCTAAATCACCTATGTCTGTGTTTCTTTCTCATTTTAGCGAAAATGCTTTTCTGATACCAACTATAAACATGTAGGGGAAGACACTTTATCATTTGCAATGAAGTAGATGTTCTTTAAGATGTTTAGCTTGCCTAATAAGCCACCAAACATTTTATCCTATTCAGAAAGCACTTAGAAATCCAATCCATAAAGCTTGTGAGAACTCCCAAAAGTCGTGCGTCTGTAATCTTTGGCTCCCTCATAACTTAGACAAGAAGAAAATCCCAGCTCCACCTTATCCTTCTGGCCACACATGAAAGTATCGCTTTACTGTCTTGAGACGGCTGCCCAGATTTAACCATGCCATTTTAATTTTCCTCACTTTCAAGGAAATTGAGCTTATTATTTCAGTTCTGTACGCCTCTTATGAAACTAAACCAATAAATCCTGCCCAATGCCACCCTGGCGTTAAGGACACGGGAAGCTTTAACATGCACAGTAGTTTGGAGGGAGATCTAAAAATAGAGCCCATTTTGCCAGTTCATTAAGTAGCTCCAGGATCAAGTGATGGTGACATCTCAATTGATTTCAAAGGAAACAGCGCTATCATGAACACACGGTCCTGGCACTGCACCAGAACGAACTACTGCCCTTGGAGTCCTCGCTTGGGCAAAGCTCCAGCATGACCAGGCCCCTAATTAGGCAAGATGAGGAGCAGGATTATGAGAGTCTGCATTGTTTAACCACAAACAGCTTGGCAATCGTCACCAATCTACAAAATCAAGGCAGCACACAGGGGATGATACAATTTAATAAGCAAACTGCTTCGCTGCTGCTGTTGCGGAGCTCCTAAGCTGCTGCCTTTGCCATCAAGCAAGCCCATTTGACTCCCCATGGTGCAACCTTCCGGCTTCCTTGGCAGAGGAGTGCTAGCAGCATACAGACAAGTTTAACCTGATAGGGAGTTAAACAGTGAGAGCTAGACTGAGCTGTCTGTCACACACCAAGTTCAGCCCTTCCTGCACTGACAAAGCAAGCTCATCAGCAAGTCCATTGTCCTTCTTTAGAACAGCAGTGTGAAAGTAGAACGGCCATGTCCCTACACACAGAAACCCTCCACAAGCTCTATAGAACTATCATTCCTCATCATCTTTGGTTCTGACACAACCAGAATAGTTTTCCCTTAAGAAGGAACACCCCAAATGTATTTGATTATGAAACACCCCAATCCCACTGTCTTAGAGCAGCCAGTGTGATGAACTCAATGACTGCCTAAGGACAGCCAGCAACAGACCCTTCAGAGAACGATACAAAATGCCTGATACAAACCTGGCTTCACCTAATCCCTGCACAAAGTCTTTCCTCTTCATGCCTTGAGACCAGCTGATGCCAAAAAGGCCTTATCCTTTCCAAAAACTGGCAAAATTTTCTTCCAAGGTCTATTATAATTCTAGTTACTACACTTATTTGCGCAATTAGTTATTGCTTGATGGAGCACAGCATGCTTTAAAGCCTTAAATGCATCTGGACATAGGCCTTTTTACCTTGCACAAAAAGTAAAATACCTTCTTTTTAAATTAGCTCTTTTCGAATTTAATTGAATCTATCTCTCAAATAAATTACAAGATACAGCACCATAATTTACAAACATTAACACTGAAAATGACGCAGAGCCCATGGATTTTATAATCTTGGTCAGCACTGAGTTTTCTGTGGTTTACTTCTCTGTTTTAGGATGTGTACAAAAATGCCCAAATGCTGGAAAGACTCAGGCCAGGATACACAGCATCAGTGGCTACCTTGTGCAGGGGCACCCTTCTAGAACACAGCACCTCCCAGTGCCAAGGAACTCACTTGTCATGGGGCTAATGACAAGTTCAAATTAAACCCAGATGTAATTAGTTTTGGTGTGAGGTACAGGACACCCCTTTTCCAAAGGATATTGCATTGCTGCTCTCTCTTGTCACAGTACAAACATAGAGTCAAAAGGAGGAGAAGATGAGGATCATCTCCATGATCAGCACTAACTCAAGTGCCTTAATTGGCATCTTAGAAAACTGGTGCAGCAACTCTGCACGTTGGCCAGTGCAGGCACCCCCAGCAATGCTCCAGGAGGGCTCAGATTTGGGCTGATTTAGCACCACTGTTGAAAAAAAGCATCAGCCACCTTCCCCAGCAGCTGTCCTGGGAATTACCCATGCTGGTAATACTGGCTGCAGACTGTGCTTCCTCCTGCCCAAGCTAAAGGGATGGGAACCTGAGGTCTCCACTACCTAATTATTCTTTAAAGTGTTGGAAAACGCCCAGTTCAAGCCTAGCAGGAGACCAGGAAATCTGATAAACAGTCAAGAGCTGGAGCTGCCCTATTTTTTGAATAGGTGGAAATGCTAAATAAACAAAACATAAGTCTTAAAAGTGGTCTCTAAGAATGTATGGTCTGTCACTCTACTAAATGCCTGCATTCAAAAGCCACTCTAAGCGTTCACTGTAATGCAGTAGTTGCTGGAAAGGGCATTACTGTCAGTTCCAGGAGATACAAAACCCAGCACTTATGTTTATTGCATTTTACGAAGTCTATAGAGCAGTCACACACAAACCTGCACATGAAACATAACCTGGCACTCACTAGCACAAAGCTAGCAGCAAAATCTGTCCATGCACCTTTGGCAAACAGACTGGAAAAGCACTATGGCAGAGCTGAGTTTCTCTCATCTTCCATAATGCTCTCATTTTGTATACACACTTATATATACAAAATAGAATTATCTATATACTCCAAAACCTTCTCCAATGTGTTTGATACTAGGAGCCCTCATGTGCTGCTCATGGCCAGAGGAGGCCGGCTGGTTCTTGATGTAGCAGGACTTCAGCTGGGATGACTCCTAAGATTGACTGGTGTAATGTTGTATCTGTGGTCAAGGCTGCAGTTAAGCAAAACACACTTCTTTTTCAGGCTTCCAAATAGTCACTAAAATCAATAATAATATATCTAAGACACAAAACTTTAAAAACATCCTTTTAAATAGGAAGAAATGCAGGAAATGGCTAATGCAGCTAAGCTCTCCAAGAAACAGATATCACAGACAACACATTCCTCGGAAATAGCAAGATATTCCCAGCTAAACAGTTACCAACCCTTTTTGGGCCAGATAATCATAATAGATTGGAGAAGAAGAGTTTTCATTAGAAAGCTAGATTAGATTAGCTAAGAATCTGAGTCTAAAATTAGATCTAAATCTAAATCTAAAATTAATCTAAAATTAGATTAACTAAAGAAATAGAATGCACGCATTTCTGAGATGGTGCACAAGCAGATCACTGCTGGGTTGGCACTTATTTTTTGTGGTTTATCCCTTTTTTCCCCCAAATATCAACACATTTGCATGCAGTTTAGTTGATGTCCACGAGATGTCTCCATGTGCTGCTGCAGACAGGTACCAGAAAATGGGTCCTGGTAAGCGGGCGACAAACATGGAACTCAAGTTGTGTGAAAGCTGGGTCAGCTCCTCCGTAATTTTCTTTAATAAACACTCAGTTCACAGCCTAGCACAAAATCAGAGCTTATGTATCATGCCAAGCAAGACAAACAATAGATTGCTTCTGCATTTTTTGTCTTCTTTCTTTCTTAAATGACAACCTTTTCACTTGTGGTCAGGGACAAAGCAAGCAATAAACAGACCTCAGAATAAAAACCTGTCCTGAGAACAAAGCAAGACCTTCCTAATACCCATGTCAATCCACAGCTGCAGAAAGCATCCCCAAAATACAGCTGGTGGAGAGCTTTGGATTTCAGCTCCAAAAAAACACGTTTTAGATCATCCTAAGTACACAACAATATGGAATACGTATGCATTAAGCGTCTTTCATACCTGAATCAAGAATCTGAAGCCTCATATGTTATACAGTCCACATTTATTTAAGGACAGTAAAACTCAAATGAGTTTTAACCAAGCCCAACCAAGACTGGGCTGTATATGTGCTGAAGAATATGCAGATACACACACTGCAGATGTGACGATAATGACATTCACGCTCTCAAATCTTACAGCCTTTATCATCCTTCTGTTAATCATCCTTATGTGAACCGCATGGCTGTGACAGCATCTCTCTTGTTCCAGTGCCATGAGGGGGTTATTTTTAGCTTGTTCATCTCCTTCAAAACTGGGAAGCTATCCAAACAGCCAAAGGAGAGATAGTCTGTACTGGATCTGTTGCTTTATGGGAAAAGCCCTCATTCACAAAAACAAAGACCATGAAGAACCTGTACTGTAGATAAACGTGTTTCTATTACTCTGCTGATTCGGCTTTCAAATGTATCACATAGGAAGAACAAAAATTGTAACTCTGGGCATTGCCTGCACTGATACTTATGGTCATCTCAAAAAGGTTATCTTCCACCAGCCCAAGCAACAGGAGATACTTCACAGTTTGCAGGCTGCATCATATCTGCAGGGAACCCTTCAGAGTACTGGCCTCTGGGTGAAACAGTTTTCTCTGGGTTTGCCTTTAACACAGAGGCAGTAGCAAGTGGCCCAGAAGGCCTGGGAGCCAGGCACATAGAAGGATGTGATTGCTGCTGAATTACTCCCTTCTGACTTGAAGAACACATTCACGTTAATGTCTCCTTGACAGGTCAATTTTAGAAGGTGTGAAAACCAGTAATTCAATTGCACTGCCCCCCTGGGGGCCTTTCACCACTTTTCCTCCTCCCTCATCTCATCTGATGTGTGCTCACACCTTCCCCAGGCTCTTGCCATCCCCGCTTCACTACCATCAGCCTATCACTGAACAACCCCCTGGCAAAAAAGACAAACTGTAATTGCTTATTTTCATGAGATACACCTTCTGGAAACAAGACAAGAAGAACAGCCATATTGGGCAAATATTTTGTCATTTTCTCTTCCCCAAATTCCTAACTACTTGTACACTAAAAGCTTATACTTGGAGTCACTGTAGGACCCAGTATGTCTGCTCAGCTATAGCATGAGTGAAGGGCACTGCAGGGGCACAGACCCACGGATATGCTGGACAAGACTATCTCAGAAAGGTATAGTGCTGCCAGAGGAATACAGCATTTACAGCTGAGCAGCAGCTTCAAAACATGCTAAGGTATAGCTGGCCCCTGCCCACACCTGCCCCTTACAAGGGCAATATGATATGAGGCAGGATCTACAAACATTGCTAGCCCTCACCGTGAAGAGGAAAGGAGTTACTAAACCCTCCTGCAGGACCAGGGCTGATCACAGCCAAATCTCATACCAGCTCCTCATCTTCTTCCCACCATCACCAAGCAAAGCGTTTCACTACCAGCAACGGGTCTTTCCTGCCTTTTTTTCCAGCCTTTTGGTGCTGTTTGAGGAGTGAGCAACCTCTTTTGAGGCTGTAGTGCCCTAATGGGAATGAATGCTCAAGTCCTCCAAGTAATGAGGGCCCCTCCTCATGCTCTGCACACATTTAATTGTTGAGTTATGCTTCCTGCTCCTTCTCAATGCTAATGCTTTCTCTGAAATTCTCTCCCAGTGTTTCCAGAAGAACTTTTGACCCCAAGACTGTTTTTAAACTTACAGCATTGTTATCCTCTTCCTTATTATGCTTGCATGGCTGCAGGTAATTACACATGGATCCCCTGGTAAGACAGAAAGGCTCATGACAGAAAATACCTAGGCAGCCCTACAGCTCAGATGAAAAACAAAAATGGGGAGTGTCATGATTTGAGGGGAGTTACACAAATGCGTTTCTTCATAGTCACAAAACAGGTTTATTTATCCATTTTCAGCTATACGTCTTGCAAAAAAAAACACAAGTGGGTTTTGGCAGGGATGAGGAAACCTCATTCATGCAAGAAACCTTTAACTGGAGATATACTGTTTCTATTACTTGTGCTAGAATCAAGACCTTGCTGGGTCACCGCTGTCTCAGCATGCAACAGAGTCCACCGTTTGTGTGAAGATACACATCAAACACTTCAGGTCAATGCAACATGATTAAACATCAGTTAAAGGGGCTTGCCACTCCACAGCAGAGGGTCATGGAGCTGGGGATGCTGCCAGAGGCTATGTCTGCATGGTGAGCTTGGGCATAGGGAAGTAAACTGCCTCTCTTCCCAGTTTCTCCCCAGGCAGGTAGGGATAACTATGACCTGCTTTCTCAAATAAGAAATTTCTCTCTTGTACAATTCCAATCTGCACAGAATAGACTCATCTCAGGGTGCTGCCTCCAGCATCATAAGTGGCAGATACCAACGGGAGAGCACTATATTAAGTACTGAGGAATATTCCGCAGTCTTCCTTCCCTGCCTCCAGCAGCTACATATCTAAACCTCCTGAGGCAGACACCCTCTTCTTGTATTTAGTAACTTCCTGTAATTTCAAGCTATTAATACAAAGCTGGTTACTGAAGTTGAACACCTGAAAAATAAAGTACTTGGATCATCATATATTGAACAGAGCACTACCAGAAACAAAGGCAAAACACTTTTGAAGCAATTAAGAATGGCACATGCCTCTGTCTGGAGACCCAAAATGCCCTAAATTCATCAGACACCTGGCAAATTCTTGACAGACCTGCTTTCTCTTTAGAGTTCATTTCCCAGGACGTTCCACAAGCCAGTAATACAGTGACAGATTCAATTTCAGGCAACAGAAATACTAGGAAAAGCGAATTAGAATTAAAAATAAATCAAAGGCAAATACTATCATATAGTCCTATTTCACTCAGACATAAATAATGACATTTTAAATACCAAAGTCAACAGCTCAAGGCAAAATATGGACTGCGGGATGTGGGGAGGAAAGGTTTAAAATCCCCAAAGTGTCTCAGGAGAATTTAGCATAACACGACTCTGTGGC
>JASSUY010038749.1:7567-38884 GCA_032466535.1 Forpus xanthops
GTTGTTTTTTTTTTTTTCCTCTTAAAAAGAGTTTTAAATATCAAGGTCTTCCTAGAAAAAGACAACTTCATAATCTTAAAATTGAGTAATGTCACTTTCTAACTCGATGTTAAGGTCCTTCCCAACCCTAACCATTCTATGATTCTATAATTCTATTGTCAGAAAATGGATTCTAGGGTTGGGGATTTCGTAATACTGCTAATTCTGTTTGCACAATTTTGCTGCTATTTGCCAGAATCAGTTATTATTATTACAACATGCCAAAACTTGACAAAGAAAGCCTTTATAGAAAGCTTTTTATTTATGTCAGGTCACCATTCTTCATGTGATGTTAGCTGATTATAATTTGTCATTACTTGCAACGAAGTCAACATCTTCATTAATTGTTCTTTTCTCTACTTTATGCCACTGTTTAATATCATTCCTAGAATATTTTGAGTCAAAGCAAAGTATCCCTTCCTGGAAAAAAAAAAAAAAATCCAAAACTGTGAGAAAGCGGTCAGTTAACAGCTAACACAAAGAATGAATCTAAATCACATAACCAGTTGATTTTCAAAGATCAGCTTCTCCAAACTCCAAAACTGTCTATTCTATAGTGTAAGCAGTCAGCAGAGTTAACTTCTGTCGTTCTGTCATTCTGTGAATTTGCTTCTCTCTGTATGTACTCTCTCAAATATCTATGCATGTTCAAATAATTTAATTACATAGACTCACAGGATCATAAATTTATTTATGTAAGAAGGATAGCTGAAGGACATTTGACTTAACCTCCCCAGTGATAGCAAGGCCATGCTACGGCTAAACTGAAGTGATTGTGCCATCTGTCCTTCAAAAAGTTCTGGAAACAATTACAGGTAACCAGGATGCCCATTTACTTCATGTACCCCCTCATGCCATTCATTAGAAGCTGTTGTTTTCAGATGTTATGTGACTGATTCAGTTTTGTGCAAACTATATGAATAAGAATGAAATTTCAAAATTATCAACTTCCTAGATATAAATATTCTTAAAAATCAGAGCTCATTATTGCCTAGTGTGATTTTTGCTCATCCCAAATAGCTAAGACAGTCTGTAGCCTGATAAAAAAACCGATCTAAAATTTGCTTTAATTTACCTTCTTTCTTAAGTTATTGAATTATTAGAAATTAATTTAATAGAAGAATCAAAATATACCCAAATACAAGACCTCACAGAAGAATCAAATATACCCAAATACAAGACCTCATGGCAGCCTTACAGTACCTGAAGGGGACCTACAAGGAAGCCGGTGAGGCACTTGGCTCATTACAGACTGTAGGGGTAGAACAAGGAGTTATGGGTTAAAACTTAAACAGGGGAAGTTCAGATTAGATATAAGGAAGAAGTTCTTTACTGTGAGGGTGGTGAGGTACTGGAATGGGTTGCCCAAAGAAGTGGTAAATGCTCCATCCCTGGCAGTGTTCAAAGTCAGGTTGGACAGGGCATTGAGCAACCTCATCTAGCAAAAGCTTTACTTGCCTATGGCAGGGGGTTTGGAACTGGATGATCTTAAGGGTCTTTCCAACCCAAATCATTCTGTGATTCTATGTTTCTATGAATGGTAAAAAAAAGTTTCTGAAATGTTTTGTTTCTTCCAAAAACTATCTCTTATAAAATACAGAGATATATAAAAAGCAGTGGGTATCAAGATTCTTGGTACTTTTTATCCTTTTATTATATGAAATGCTCATAAAGTAAAGTTAGATTTTTCATTTTTACATCCCAAATAAAGAATAATCTTTTACAATACAGATTCCATAATGCAACCTTCCAGTAGATTGACAGTATTTAGTACTTTTTCCTATAATACTCTATGGCAATTATGAAGATTTGTATTGTAGCAAGTCTATAAGGTTGCTGCATCTCAAAGCTCAGCATGAATTTCAAGTTTAGATTGTTTCATATACCAGTAGCTTAGTAAAGTAATTTTATCAATGATCATTTGAAATAACATGTTTTTGTCATGCTTTATTTAGAGCATTGTTTTTCCTCCATTTATATGGACAGCCTAAAAAATGCATAAAATGCTGTAAGACAAACGGAATAACTTTATCCTTTTTCCTGTATCATTCACCTTGTTCTTCTTTCTCTGTAGCCGCTAGGGCTTCATGCCCTAGTGAGTGCCTGAGGCTGATGACAAGGGGTTACGTTGAGTAAGGAAAACAATTAAGCTCCTCACCAAGTAATGAATTTTCTGCCGATCAGCTTTTCATACTGTGGATATCTGCCTGATGCAGTTCCAACTAACATGGATAACATGTTATACATAAAATTCTGGACTTAATCATCAGGTATGAAGCTATAAGATGAGCCCACCAACTCCTTTATGTAAAAATACTTTTTCCATCTAAACTTGATCATTAACATAGCTATGTCAATGATTCGGGAAGAGAAGTTGGCTAAAGTACTATGCTAAATATTACTATAAAGCCAAATCCTGCCTAGTGTGTTGTATTCTGGTCACTTTCGAGGAAAATGTCATTCAGATATTCATTTAAATTATTGCTTAGACCCACCCTCAGTGAGACTAAGTATTCAGCAGCTCTGAGATTTCTTTTGCTTAAACAATCCTAGCCGCATTATACACAGAAAAAAACCACAATGTGAAGCATATTTATGTTATATTTTCTGGTAAAATTTCTTTTCATGTTTGCTTAAATAAGCAGGCTGAATTTCATCATGGACAAAGTTTTGTTTATTTTACATTTCTGGCCTGCTAAATTATATTATTTCAAATTACGGCAAATTATAGGGCACAGCATCATGTTACATAATTCTCATTGTAAGTCAATTCAACTTGACACAGTATGACAAAGTAATGCAATATATCAGTTCTATAGCCACAGTCTTTAAGTAATGAAGTAATATTTCATCACTCTAACCAGAGTACCTATTGAGTATTAAATATTCATCATCTGCTCTAACAGGAGCATTTGGAACAGTTGGGTCAAGTAACAGCAGGAAAAGGAATGTTTTTACTGTCTTCTCTAATTGATTAAGCAGTACCATGTTAGCATTCATTCTACATTATGCAAACTCATTTTATTAAAACACTTGCTATACACGCCAACAGTCTGTATATCTTCAGTTGATAAATATATGTGCTACTAAAACACACAACTTACTTGGCTTTTAAGTAGCACTGGTCTTCATTAAATTCCTGAGTGAACCTACTGCTTCAGTATTCAAAATCCTATTGAATAAAATATTTAATTTCTGCAAGATTGGAATATGAAATGAGTGTTTAATGGCAAGAAAGCAAATTTTGCTCAATAAAAATAAGCCAGTTAATCATAGTAGTAATCCATATAGTAAATGCATAATGAGTGACCAGAATATTACTCCATTTCTCCACAAAGCAAACACAGCACTAAGCAAGCTGCAGGTCACATTTATACTGCCTCACCACTCACTTTCTAAGGATTCATCTAGAGAGTAAGGCTGCAATAATGCTGCTGTAGCATCAAGGTAGTGCAATACGAAACATATGTCTACAGTGAGACTGTAGTGCAGAACACAGATACTTGAGCTAGTTTTGGTAACCAGTGGTAATTTGATCTGTGATGTGGAACTTGATACAAATTTGAACAGTAATCAACTAAACTTCTGGAGAGTGTCCACACTGACCTATGTTACTAAAACAATTTTGTTGCACTGTGCTACATTAAGTGTGATGTCTTGCAGTTGCTTCTGCCAACTAACCCTTTCATTTAGGTGGAGAAACACTTATAAAGGTAGCAGTACTTTCAATTAGTGCCCCTTCGAACATCCACTGTAGTGAGAGTGGTGAATAGAGAGGCTAATTAAGCAGCCTAACTTTCCAATGCAGGTTATTCCGTGAGCTTCTCCAACTAGATGGTTTAAATGGGAAAGAAAAATATTTTAGAAAGGCAGCTTTTCTTTGATATTTTCCAATTTAGTTAGCAATGTAGCCAGCTGTATACCCCTTTCTGCCATGTCAATAAGAGGAGCAGCATGAGAAAGAATTCAGAAAGTAATGAGGCTCCTTAGCCCAGCATTTTTGATATTATGTCTGCTGATGACTTATGGTCCAAGGAAGAAATGTGGAAATAAGGAAGAGAAGGAAGAAAAAACAGGCAGCAAATTGTTACTTGAAATAGGCCATTTTACAATTTTATTAGTCTTTATATTTAAGGTATTTCTATATTTAAGAAGTACTTTTATCCTGTCTTTTGACAAAGAGGGTTTCTATATAAAGAGCAAACGCTGTTGCCCAAAAAATTATATCTGGGTCTTGTTCCTGGTTCCCAAAAATGCATAGCGAAACATATTACCACTTTTGAGAAAAATCATTATTCAGGCAGATAAACAGAATTTGTATGCTCACAAAATTGTCTGTTTATGTTTTTTTTTTAAATCACACCAGAGGCCTCTGAGAGACAAAATAAGTCCTGTTTTAACACTCTGTTATACAAACTAGTCCCTCAATCTAAGAATACTTATCAGAATACTGCTAAACTGTAACCTTAAGTTTCAGATAAGTTCCTTAAAATTTGTATGCAAGTAATATAGAAGATAGAGGTGTTTGTAATTGCATGTGTAAGAATCTTATGGATCTTCAAATTAATTTTCATATTCATTAAAAATGCTTCATTACAGTATCGAGGTCTATTTCTTCTTTGTGTTACAATATACTACTTTTTCTTTTATTTATACCTGTCTATCTACCTATCAATCCACTCATATATATACATGCATACAAAACCTCTTGGCGTCTAACAGGAGGATCAAGTCTTTCTTTTTAAATAATAATGAAGTATTAAATGAAGCAAAAAAAAAAAAGCATAACACATAAACTAATAATTTATAAAAGATATCTATAACTTTTTGTTGTAGGTATTGAAAATAATACATGTCAAAGTACTTCACACATATTAACAATTCTATGTGGTAAATTTGCAATATGTTGCTTAAAAAGAGAGACAGATTGTTTTGGATGAGCAATTCAAGGGCTAAGTGTGAAATTTTAGGTGGATCAACTACTTCAGTTTGGTGTGATGAACAAGTCAAGTTCAGAAAATATGCCTATCTATTTTTTTAGTCAAATAAATTTTCACTTGATGATGAAGTAGTGGCTTATATTGCAGCTAACTACATATTTTATCCCTTTTTTTTTTTTTAGAAGCACACAATTAAAGACTATAATAATTTTTAAGGCTTTCTATAGTATTTTATAGCTCTCTGTAGGAACTATTATTATATGTGACTTACTTGGGTAAGTCAAGTTTCATTTGAAGCTGAGATTTTTGACATGCCTGCTGGATTGAACAAACATGTATTTACTTTCATATCTTGTGTATGAGGTTGGGAGTGGGTACTGCATATCAGCTGTGCATTCTTGAGACTCAGTTGCACCATTTGACGATACTAAAAATTTAAATCCTCACCACAGAACCAGTAAGGGACCAACAAGAAACCTCTAGTGGAATCCCTCCCTGTGCAACAAAGCTAACCTAAAGATGCAGTGCTAGTGCATGGCTCATGAAAATCTCTTACTGTAAGTTGGAGGAATACTCACAGGAAAAGATTCATCCCCTCAGTTAAAGTATCCCTAAGGCTAGGAAGTTTCAAGCTATTAAAATCAATATTTTGTCTTTATGTGTTCACACAAATAAAAGATTTGGAAAGTTATCCTGCAGATTTTGTTCAGAAGAAAAGTCAGATACCTGCATGGAGATACGAGTTGAAAAGATTTTGGCAACTTTGTTTTGTCTTGCCTGGGCATGGTGTTTGCTTACTATTTTAACAATACAGAATATTTTTTCATTTCTATGAAACTGTTAATGGATTTAATCTTCATGTATTTAGAAGACTACCTTATTGCAGAAGACTCCCTTATTGCACACAGAGATCAATTATTTCCCTCAAATTACCTGGAAATCTTCAATTATTTCCCTCAAATTACCTGAAAGTCTATCACTCTTATACTAGTAAATACACTATTTGCAGTACTTCTGTTTTGAACAGATGCATACCCACCTTGACAGGAGGGTTGGACTAGATGATCTCCAGAAGTCCCTTTCAAAACTAGTGATTCTGTTATTCTGTGATCACATCCAGTAAGTGATCTTTACCATCTCAAAAGGTAGTTGCTTCCTCTTTATGCTTCAACCTATACTTCCTGGCAGTACTCTCTACTAAATTCATTATGTAACAATGCACCATAGTGAATGTTGCCATGTCATCAACATACCTGCTCACAAGTTAATCTGGGTTACTCTCCATCTCTTCAATTATACTCTCATTTCATACGTGTGGACATGTTTTGATATAGAATTTGAAGTCTTTCTGTAAATGTGGGTGTCTACTAATATTTACTCAAAATAGTCACTTTTGTGTGGCCAGGTAATTTCAAGTCCAAGTAAGAATTCAGCTTTTATTCTTGTTATTTTTTTCTACTAATAGTAAAACTGAAGAAAGCCACAAACAGAATTGTCCTGGGTTCAGCAGCAGCAGTCATTTTTCCCTTTCATAGTAGCTGGTGCAGTGCTGTGCTTCCGACTTTCGGCCTGGGAACAGCACTGATAACACCAGTGTTTACAGTTACAGTTTAGAATGTTTTGGTTTGACCAAGGACTTTCTGAGTCTCATGCTCTTCCATGGAGGAGGGCAAGCCAGGAGGAAGCAGAGACAGGGCACCTGACCCAACCTGACCAAAAAGTTATTCCATACCACAGTACATGATGCCCAGGATGTAAAACTGGGGGCAGGAACCCGAAAGAGTTCAATTCACAGCTCGATCGTCGAGTGGTGAGCAGCTGTGTCCTCTTCCTTTATATTTCCCTGGTCATTGTTGTTACTGGTGATAGCTGAAGTGGTTTGTGTTACACCTTAGTTACTGAACTGTTCTTAACCCATGGGAATTACATTCTTTTGATTCTTCTCCCCATTTCCCAACCCCCCCAAAGTGGGGGTGAAGAAAGTGGGAGGAGTGAGTGGGTGAGCAGACTGATTTACACCTGAAACCACAACAGAATGATGCAGATTTGTATATGATTAAGTACAACTTGGTATCTTCATTAAATATTTGTGATACATAGTTTGTAATTGCATTTGTAAGTAATAAAGTAAAATTCGAAAGATGGTGATGGCAGAGTAATACTATTAAAGCATACAAAGAAATCATAAGGATGAAATAAAATCATATGCTATTTAAACACTGATGGTAATGGACAATGCAGAGATGTATAGAGAAGATTAAACATCTATTTTATTCTAAAGCATCCTTCAGCTTGTCTATGTGTAAGGAGAATATGTTGTGTTTTACTTTTGACATCAGGAAGCTGAATCTGCCTTTGTACGTATCATAAAATAGCAAAATCAATATCATGCTATGTTTGGCCACTTCAGGTAAAACAGAATTATCAGCTGAAGCACCACTCAGTGCTGCTAGGTTTTAAATATAATAGTTGCCTCCACTAGCACTACATTTACGTGTTCAAGGAGTTATTATTTCCTGGTTCTTTCATCATGCCTAATACTAAAATTCCTAATTTTTATTTTTAAAAACTTTTCATACAGGATTTAGATAATACTGTATTAATAGCAGTATATATTATTGATATAATAGTAACACAGTTCTGACCTCCTCAGTGCAAGAGAGTCACTGACAAACTGGAGAGATTCCAGTGAAGGGCTACAAAGATAATGAAGGGATTGGACCATCTCTCCTATGAGAAAAGCCTGAGAGAGCTTGAAGTTTTTAGTTTGGACAGCAGAAGCCTGGGGGAGATCTTATCAACATGCATAACTACCCTAAGTGAGGGTACAAAGAAGGTGGAGCCAGGCTCTTTACAGTGGTGCCTAGTGACAGGACAAGAGGCAATGGACACAAACTGAAACATAGGAGGTTTCTCCATCAGAAAACACTTTTTTACTTGAGGATGAGAGAGCACTGGTGGAGGCTGCCCACAGTGGCTGTGAGGTCTCCATCCTTGGAGATAATAAAAAAAACCAGGAGCTAGTGCTAAAAAAATGGTTCTTAGGTGGACCTATCTAAGCAGTGGAGTTGGACTAGCAGACCTCCAGAGTTCCTTTCCTCCCTCAGCCGTTGTGTGATCCTGCAATTCTATTTTACTGTATTAGGTAGGAGTTCCACTCAGAAATTATGCTTTGTCTGAATATATGGGAAAAAAAAGATGGTCCTGATCAAGCTGAAGACTAAGACACAGCAACACACAGAGTAAAAAATCCAGGAAACACTTAAAGCTTTGCCCCTTTCAGGATTTACCCAGACACTTAGCACAGTGTGCCCAGTCTCTTTAACCTTCAGCATCGCAGTGGCAGCTAAACAAAGAAAGAGAAAAGCAAACCCTATGACTTTGAAAGGGGGTGATGACACAGGGCTGATAGACTCAAAACTGCAAAAAAATCAAGCAAAGAAAACAAGAGGTTTTGTAAAACAACTTGCATTCAGAAAAAAGAATAAAATATATAAAAGAAAAAAAAATCTTAAACATTCATTGCTGAGTACGTATTTTCCCATTTTTATGAAACTGACTAGGTTTGTACCTTTTTTAACTAGATCAAATAAATTATACAAATGGTTCTTAGAAATCTTTCTTGAATTACCACTTTGACTAGTGTTGCAGAAGATGTTTTGATGGCAAGGGAAGCTTCAGCTCTCTAAGTGATGTCAATATCCCTTTTTGGCTGCCATGCTGCTTTTCCCCAAGGAGGCACACAGTAGATAAATTAAGACCTTCTCTGAAAGTGAGCAGAGATTTCTTTTTAATTCCACAGACACTTTTTGACAGGAGGCAAGGGAGACGTACAAAGAATGCAAGGCAATTTTAAGGTGAGGTTAAATGTTATAGCTGCTGTAATCTAAACAGTTTACTGCTGCAAAAAGGAAGAAAACTCTCCTTCCACCCCATTCCACTAATAGCCTTAGTCTCCCTGGTCTTTTCCTGATGTGATTCAGGTCTCAGATTCATTAGGTCCTTAGCTGACATGATTCAAATCAATAAATTATTTGAAAACTAAACTTTTTTTCAGCTGAATTAGTTTTTCATCATGCTTGTACTTAGAGTGGCTTATGAGAGTTTGGCAAGTTCCAGAATCAAAGTTGCTGAAAAAACTTTTCCAGAAGAGGAAAGGACATAGCCCGATATCCCTTTAGCACTGGCAAGATGCTGAAGTGGCTCAGCTGTTGCATTGTACTCATGCACACCTTCACTTCCTACAAGGGAGAATAGGAAAGTGTATTATATGACAGTTGACACAGGTTACAGCAGGAAGGAGAATACCGACCTCTTAAATTTGAGTTTCTCTTACTGTTGTCCTACAGTACCAGAGAAGTTCAACTTGATAAATGAAAGTTGAGCATAAAGGATAAGAAGTACTGGAGAAAGGAAGTAAAGCTTAACTAGAAACAATTATCAATTCTTTTATTCAGAGTACTTTGATTTTATAGAGAACTCTTCCATCATTACTTACATAATAACACTTAAACATTACTAAGTGTGTAATTACACATTTGAAAATTCAAATTAGTAGTGGTCCTTGGTTCATGTAAAAATATGCATGCATACCAAGGTTTCTTAATGTTGCTATTCAAAAATAGTCAAATTAGAATTTGATTTTTTTTTTTTAATAGAAGTGTGTGCAATGATAGTACATCTTGGAAGTGTGTCTGAAGTAAAATCCATATAAAATACATTCATTTCATAACCTCAAAATAATAAAAATTTGGGGCATCAAATTAAAAAGGAGTAGTTGGGTAATTCTTTCAAATTCTTTGAAATAGAATTTATTCATCTACCTTAAACTATGAAGATGCAGTTCTAAAAATTTGAGAAGCTATGGGTAGTGGAAAAGTGTTGCTAGTCTTCAGCAGCAGCTGGAAGAGCAAAGCAAAAACAGTTTTATGCCCAAACAAATAATCTACTCTTCAAAGCCTTATTAATAGACACATTTTAAGATAGGAACTTCACACTGATTGGCATCTAAGCAAAAATAGAGCTGCTTAAACGTACTAAGCCTGATTCTACTCTGATTTATTCCATGGGCTTAAATGTAGTGACTTCCAGCAATGGAAGAAAGAGGCAAACTGGGTATCAAATGGCATTCAGAACAAGTTATATTACTATAATTTCTTCAGGGATGTTATATATCTTTCTATGTGAGACAACAATTGTAATGACTGCATTGAGATATAAGCAATATTGAAGCCCCCAAAACAAACCAAATTTTTAATTGCACCTGAAAAAAATACTGCAGAAAACCATATATATTTATAGGCAAGAAGAGGAGGCCAATCCTGGATGTTTCAGAAAAACTTCCACCCTCAGCAACATAAAAAATAAAGCATAAGAAAGGATCAAGGGTATAACTTTTTTTACTTTTTGAGGCATATTTACTTTCTACTGCATAGAAAGGAAGATTAAAATTTAAAAAAAAAAAAAAGTTAAAATAATCCTTGAATCATATGCTTTCAAGTCTTCAAGTTTCCTTACCTTAAAATTAGACTGCTCCAGAAAAGCAATAAGGGTAGTTGTCAGATGTTTTTGAATGGGGTTTCATATTATTTGCGGAGTGAGGAGTGAAATGGACAAGACAAAGACCCCTTACAAACCTTTAGAAGCTTTTCAAAACAAAATGCTTTGCTTAGAACAGATGAAACCAAGGTCAGTCATAGAATAAAAGAATCCAGATCCACTTTTAGGAAATCATACTAAAAAATATATATATATATCTGAAAGATATTACCTTGAGGCCAATATTAATTCATTTAACCAAGTCCTTGATGATGTTTCTGTGAGGTTTGTAGCTTTTAACTGGGACACCAGGTACTTTGCAAACTTTGTCTATTAGGAGGATATAAGTAACCAGAATTCTGTTGCTATTTGATCTGAAATCTCTTAAGAGATAGGGACAGAGAAAGGCAGGAGAAGTGGATTCTGTTGCTATTTTATTTTTTCCATTAAAAAACCAACAAATATCTACTCAGTTGCTTATAAACCAGTGTCTATTAAAATTTCTGATATTTTGCTTAACTGAAATAAGGGGCTGAAAGATACAACACAAGACTTAGTTGAGGAATTTAATTTGTACCTGTAGCTATTCAAGACATCCCATGGCTTAAGAAGATGGATGACAGTTTCACAACATGCTGATGCATTTCAACCAAAATAAGACTGCTTTGCAATCATGAACTAGCTTTGCACAATCTTTCCACTCCTGTTTCTGGATGTGTTTTACAACAGTCAGATACGATTCTTGGGATAAACCATCTTTTCACACTGGCTCACTCAAAATTGAGAAATTATGTGTATGAAAATGCAGATTTGCTGTATTTCATTAGACTTACTTAGATCTTAACAGAATTACCACAAAATTGAATGCATTGTCTTGCTAATGTGCAAAAGACAAATACACTTGAAACAAGAGAATACGCGTCATAAATAGTAATAGTGATTGTAAATAGTGACAAATCAGTCCTGAAACCCATATATAAAGGGAAGAAACAAATAATGCCGTAGCACATCCTCATGTAAGAGTTATCCAGGTTTTGTCTGAAAGTTCTTGTTGTTCTGCAAAACCTGTTGTTATCCAGACCCTTAGGCCCTTCTTTTTCTAAGCACATTTTTTCCACTAGTTATCTGTTAGAGTTCAAAGAACAGATAATGTCAGTCATGAATTATAGTCATGAATTATTTTTTTCCAAAAAGTCCCCAACAGATGTTATTTATATCCACTGTATAGAAATAAGATACTTTAACAAACATATTCCCCAATATAAAACAAGTAAGAAGGAAGAAAAATATAACATAAGCAAAAATTTGCCTTTTTTACACCATATTCTGTGTAATATCTGTACCTTCTAGAGGCTCACCCTGAGAGAAGAATAAACTACAACCTCAAACAATTGTTAAATAGTCACAAGAGAAAACCAAGAGAATTGCAAAGGAAGGTCAAAACTGATCTTTTGGTTTTATGATTTCTCTACCATACAGCAGAACAGAGAAGAATGGAACCTAAGAAGATATCAAGGAAGGAGTATATATATATATATATACATATAAAATATATATAAGTTGATGCTTAATTTTTTTTAGAAAATTGTTATCATAGGAAAGATGAATAGCAAACTAAAAGTGGAACAGGAATAACAGTGGAACCAAGAAAGGCAGAAGGCT
This sequence comes from Forpus xanthops, assembly GCA_032466535.1. Taxonomy (NCBI): domain Eukaryota; kingdom Metazoa; phylum Chordata; class Aves; order Psittaciformes; family Psittacidae; genus Forpus; species Forpus xanthops. The sequence goes on from JASSUY010038749.1 coordinate 19,747, forward strand.
ATGCTATAAAGAACATGGATTTAGCACCATGTAACAATTTGTGCTTGAGTTTTCTCCCTTTACAGAATCATTTCATCTGTTTATGCTATACCAAATTCTGTAATACAGTTATTTACACAAATGGCCAGAAAGGATTTCAGAAGGCAGCAAAAATGTCCAGATGAAAATTTCTTAATATGTAATGCGCACACTCTATCACAGGAAGGGGGCACAGCTATTACTGCACAGCATGGTAGATTAAAAAGAAAAATAAAAATGTGAAGATAGAACATAAAGATATTAATCTTAATTTACTTCCTATTATTTAATACTAGCTGCCCATTTAAATCTTTTTTTAATGTGTTTTGCTTGGTTGGACTATTTTATCTTGCTTTATAGAAAGGATAATCAAAGATATGTTACTATTGCTTACTCCCCTATGCCAAATATCATAAACAGTTACATTTAATTACCTAGTGTTTTTTAAGCAACCCAACATTTAAAAGCAAACATATTATTGGACCCAAAGGAGGAAAGATGGAATTTGGTTTAGAAAAGTTAGGTTTTCATATAAGCAACCTATAACAAAGAATGCCTATACTACCATCTCAGGCTGTTACACACTAAAGTGATTGCACAAAATGCTAAAATATTCATGAGTATCCAGAAAGATTTTAAGAAGGCTCTATATATTTAAACAAGAAGCTTTGTAGATTGGGAAAAACACAGGTAGTGTTCCTCCTTGCTTTAAAAACCAGCTTGCTGATGGTAGGAGACTCTAGGGAGAGTTTAATGAAAGCTTCTTTGCCTCAGACTTTCTGAGGTCCATAGGAAATGAAGTACTTTAACAGAGTTCATTGGAAATGGGAATCAATCTCTCTTCTTTTTACTTCAGCCTTTCCAAGGCTCTAGAGAAAAGGAACTTTCAGGTGTTGCAAATAGGAGCAACATATTCTGCTTCAATTTATTATTAATGCCTTGAAAATATTATATTCCATAAGTAGAAGACGTTAAACACATTAGAAAATGTTATCTCAGACTTACTGATTTTATCCCCTATGGGACCTCAAAACCTCCTGCCCCTATATTTATTACTTACTATTACCTTGCTGCTTTCTTTCAGCATTACATGAAAAATATGATAAGCAGCTATCACTTGGGACTAAATATGCAGTTCAGTACATCCGCTGAACTTTCAAGTACGCCATACACAAGCTCATGTATCACTATTCTTGGTAACAAGACAGCATGACAGCAGCCCAGCAAGTGCACTGGACAAGAAGCTACAGGCGTTATTTTTTATATTTATTTTCTTTATAGGGATCAACTTTTGCACAACCCTACATCTGTCTTTGGGGATCGTGTCTCAGAGCTTTCAATCAGGTAGGGTGCCAACTCAGAAATGAAGGCCAGGACTTCAGCTTAAATCTGGCAGTGCTTTTTCCACATCTGCAGCAACTCCTGCGCTTGGAGTAGTTTGAAAATGTCTGTCTGCTTCTGCAATTTAGAGATTTTTCATTTTTAGGTCAGCCTGCCTTACAAGCTCCAGGCATGCAGTAAGCATTTCCACTTAGGAGTCAGATGCTGTAACTCCTATTTAGACACAGAAGTTTAAAAGGCAAGAAATTCTTCTTTACAGATATTTTTTAACACCCTGTTGTGGTATATATATCTTTATGCTTTACTAAGAAGCTCATGGAGTTTGACATTACAGATGCAACAAAAGGCTTCTGTTACATATACAACATCAGAGATATTCTGAATTAAATATCCTAACTCTCCATGCAAAAAGGTGGAACATCATAGCAAACAAGAAAATATCTAACTCCAGAATTAATCTGTAGTATTTTAAAGGGGATTTTGCCTATACCCAGGACTGGAATATATGTGGAAAATAAATACTCACCTATAACAAATTTATAATCAGAAGTATGATTTTGGTTTTCATTATTCACTGTTTCAGAAAAACAGCATTCTCTGGACAGTCAGCATCAACTTGTGGCAATGTTATATGCAGCACAATGGATTTTTGCTTTTTTGTTTAAAGGTTGAGGTTTGTTTTTTGCTTGGGGAGGTTGCTGACAAAGCACTTGGCAGTAGGTACAACACATCTACAGTAAGTAGATCAGACTATTTTACTTGCAAACATGCTGCAATAAAGTGTCATCATTCAATCAATACAGATTAGTTGGTTAACATTTTTCTTAATGTATCTGAATTACTAGTTCATTAGATCATTAGCTGATAAATAGTGTGGGTAATGGATTGAGAGAGTAACTACATACCTTTAGGAAGAACCTGCCCGATAACAATAATCCATTAGAAAAACTGGCAGTATCCTCTGATCTATTGCCCGTACAGCTATGACTTGATGGAGAGTTTCATTCCCTCTGCTCAGCACTCCAGAAGAAAATCAGCACAATTTAAATATTTCTCAGGATGTGACAGTTCTCTAGATCCCTGGTTGCATTCTGTTCCCAGGGGTTGACAATCTGGTGCTCCAGTGTGCATAGAGCAGTGAAGATGAATTGAAAAAGCTTGAGACAAATTAGGGATGGCTAAGTTAAAATTGTCTCTGCTCCCGAGTCTCTCATCTGCAGTCTGCAAGCCTATTTTGCTGTGAAAAAGCTAGATGGCAGGCTGCCTCAGTGAATTCTTCTTAAGCGACAGGGAGCATTTTCAATGAAGAAAAATTCTCCCATTATCTAAGCTAATGTGACTGCAGCTAAATCTAGTCTTAAAATTTTCTACTAGTATGAAATTAATTCTCATTGTTGCTTTTTTTTTAAGCCACTTGTTAAAAAAAAAAAAAAAAAAAAAAGAAAAAAAAAAAAATAGCACTGCCCTAGATTTTTCTATCTGAAAGAAATACTCAGGCTTTTTAAGCTGATAAATGGCAGCACATTTCATGAAAAAGCTGTGCCCCACGATCTAAAAAGGAGAAATTTTCACTGCTTTCTGAACTTATCTGCTCATACTCTTATTATCCTGCCAGGAACTATTATTTCTGTTTTCATGTAACATTTATTGTTTCTTTGCAATTTTCTTCATTTTGAAGGTTCCAGGAGAGAAAGTGGCAGTATTTTTCACTTAAAAAAAAAAAAAAGGACTAAGAGCTAAAACTCTGAACAATCAACATGTTCAATGTAGTTTATGTTTTGCCATGAGACTAAAAGGTTTTGTTAAAAAAAAAGAATTTAAATTTGTAACACCTTGTTGATCTTTAATTATGAACCATATCTCTGATTGCACTAGTTTACAAAGAAGACAGAACTGAAGTTTTTTGCATATCAGTTTAGTGCCAAAGCTGTTTGGCAAAGGCACTAAATTCAAGCTGTTATCTAAAAACTTGTTATTTAGATAGCTCAAGGTTATCTAGATAGCTCAGGAGGTTATCATTACACATGGTAAATGAAAATTAATATTTCATTCTCTCAAACTTTGGATATAATTTTAGAAAAAGAAAAAAAACCTAAATAATTTTAAAGAGCCAATGTCAGTCATGCTCCCTACTAAGCAGGCATTTTTGAAAATCCTTTTTCAGTTTCAATTGGTCTAGCTTTCTGAAATCCTAGGTATCTAACACCATGACTCCAAATTCAAATTCTCAGTATCACAGAAAATCAGGCCTCCATCCTGAACTGCGTACAAACAGAGATGTAGGTGGATACATGTCAATACAGCCTTAGTTCTAGAGCATTCTGAGAATGGCAATTACACCACCAAGAAATAGATGTACACCATGCTTCCATCAAACAGGCATGAAGAGCATCTGAAAATCTTTGAGACATGACTGCTGAGGTCTGGTTTTTTTCCCCAGCTCCCTGAGGTAAAAGGTATACACACATTAACTGAACTCTGACTAATGAAGTGAAAAGGCATGATCAGCATTAAATGATTTCCTTGAGGGTTATGTCAAGAAAGACAGCAACCACACAGAGCCTTTGTGTTCCATGCTGAAGGCATTACATTCAGTCTAAGACTTTTAAACTTGTGCTCCCTTAGCCTCTGTCCCAGCAACATGCCCCTTGAAGCACATACAAGTTCTTGACAAAACCCCCTTGCTCAGTAAATGCAGTACACATATATATAGCTCAAAATAAGATGTAGTTCTAGAGGGATTAAAAAGTTTCTTATGCTTCTTTGCTCTAGGATTATTTCTGGTGTTGTGACACTTAGATTTCTTAATTCTAGAAGTGATTGCATGTGTCCCAGTCATAGTCATTAATATTTCAATATTTTCCATGTAAACAGATCATGTTATAACAATTGAAACTAAATAAATCAACAATCAAAAAGTTTTCAACAAACTCTCAACTTGGAGAGAACTTCTGATGTAATTCTGCAAATCAGAGACACAACATTGGTAAATTGACGTGGTTTAAGCCCAGCTAGTAACTCAGAACCATGAAGCCGTTCACTCACCCTTTCCTCCCTCCTTCAGAATGGGGACAAGAATTGACAGAATATAAACCCTATAGCTCACATTCCCCCCCCTCCACTTACTTCTTTTCCTGTGCGGGAGAGGGGAAGAAAACTAAAAGAATGCAAACACCGTGGGTTGAGACAAGAACAGTTTAATAACTAAAATAAAGTAAAATAAAGTGATAATGGAAAGAATACCAACAATGGTAATGCTGATAACAATAAGAAACAACAATAACTAAAAGATAGTAAAACACAGATAATGTTAAGTAATGCACAGTAAAATTGCCCACCACCTGCTGACTGATACCCAGCCCAACCCAAGCAGCAGTTGGCCCCTTCCAGATAACTCCCCCCACTTTATATACTGGGCATGATGTGCAGTTGTATGGATCAGGTGTCCTGTTTCTAATTCCTCCCAGCTTCTTGCGCCCCTCCTCACTGGCAGAGCATGACACTGAAAAGTCCTTGGTAGGAGTTAGCATGATTTAGCAGCAAATAAAAACATCAGTGTGCTATCAGTATTGTTTTCAGACTAATGCCAAAACACAGCACCGCACCAACTACTAAGAAGGAAAACAACTGTTACAGTTGAACACAGGACAGTAAGTACATGAAATTTGACTGGTTGAATTTAATCTTCACAAAAAAGGGAAATATAACACCCATTCTCAAGAAGGGGAAAATGGATGACCCAGGCAACTACAGTCCAGTCAACCTCACCTCTGTGCCTGGCAAAGTCTTGGAGCAGATTGTCCTGGAAGGCATGCTAAGAAACACAAAAAACAAAAGGTGCTTGGTGACAACCAGCATGGCTTCACTAGGGGGAAATCCACACAGACCTATCTGGTGGCCTTCCACAATGGGGCTATGGAACTGATGGACAGGGAAAGAGCAGTTGATGTCATCTACCTGGACTTGTGCAAAACATTAGACACTGCCTCACATGACATTTTTATCTCTAAAATGGAGAGCTATCAATTTGATAGGTGGGCCACTCTGTGGATAAAGAACTGGCTGGATGGCCACACGGAAGGAGTTGTGCTCAATAGCTCAGTGTCCAGCTGGAGATCAGTAATGAGGTGTGTCCCTCAGGAATTGGTGTTGGGACCAGTCTTGTTCAACATCTTTGTTGATGACATGGACAGTAGGATTGAATGCACCCTCAGCAAGTTTGCCAATGACACCAAGCTGTGTGATTAGATTGATACATTGGAGGGAAGGAATGCCATCCAGAGGGACCTTGACACACTTGTGAAGTAGGTTGATGCCAACCTGATGAAGTTTAACAATGACAAGTGCAAGGTCATACACCTGGGTGGGAGCAATTGCAGGCACAGCTACAGATTGGGCAGAGAAGAGATTCAGAGCAGCCCTGTGGAGAAGGACTTGGGGGTGTTGGTTGATGAGAAAATGAACATGAGCCTGCAGTGTGTGCTCTTGCAACCCAGAAAGCCAGCTGTGTCCTGGGCTGCACCAAAAGGAGTGTGACCAGCAGGTTGAAGGAGGTGATCTTGCTCCTCTACTCTGCTCTTGTGAGACCTCACTTGGAGTACTGTGTGTAGTTCTGCTGTCTCCAACATAAAAAGGACATGGAACTGTTGGAACAACTCCAGAGGAGGGCCATGAGGAAGATCAAGGGACTAGAGCCTAGAGCACCTCCCGCATGAAGATAGGATGAGAGAGTTGTGTCTGTTCAGGCTGGAGAAGAGGAGGCTGCGTGGAGACCTCGTAGCAGCCTTCTAATATCTGAAGGGGAGCTATAGAGATGCTGGGAGGGACTCTTCAAGAGGGACTGTAGTGATAGGACAGGGAGTAATGGGTTCAAACTTAAACAGGGAAAGTTTAGACTGGAAGAAACTCTTTAGTGTAAGGGTGGTGAGGCACTAGAATGGTTTGCCCAAGGAAGTTGTGAATTCTCCATTGCTGGTGGTATTCAAGGCCAGGTTAGACAGAGCTTTGGGTGTCGTGGTGTAGTGTGAAGTGTCCCTGCCCATGGCAGGGGGGTTGGAACTAGATGATCTTAAGATCCTTTCCAAACCTAACTATTCTATGATTGTATGATCGTGTAAGGCATGTAAAACAGTTTGTCCTGCAAAGATATTCTTGTAATGAACATATTGTTTAGAAGAGATTCATGATTAGTGAAAGAAAAAATGCTTACCTTCAGTTGTGATTCTTATGGCAACCTTTTTTATTTGTGTTAACATTTTTAATATGCTTTCATTTTAAGTTTTTGACAGCAGTGTGAGGGACGTGTTCCCTCCCTTCCCCTCTACTCGCCACTGGTGAGATCACAGCTGGAGTAATTTGTCCAGTTCTGGCCCCTCCAGTACAAGAGAGACATGAACAGAGTGGAGAGAATCTGATTAAAAAGGAATCACAGCATTTCTCCTGTGAAGAATGGCTAAGAGAATTGAGACTTCTCTAAGAAGAGAAGACTCAGGGGGATCTTAATGTGTATAAAAGTTTGAAGGGAGGGTGCAAAGAAAATGGAGCTGGACTCCTCTTAGTAGTGCTCAGTGACAGAGGGAACAGGCAGAAACTGAAATGTGGGAGGTTCCATTTGAACATCAGGAAACACTTTTTCAGTGAGGATGACTGAACACTGGTACAGGCTGCCCAGAGCAGCTGAGGAGACTCCAGCCTTGGAGATATTCAGAAGCAAACAGGATATGGTTCTGGACAACTGGCTTTTAGGTGGATCTGAGCAGGGGAGTTGAACCTCCAGATATCCATTACAACCTCAACTATTCTGTGACCTTCACTTTTATTTAGGAACAGCCAACATCCTCAGTTCACAGTGTCATTAATTTTCTGTTTTGAAATGGTTCTTAATTTTGTTAAGTTTTTATTAGCATTCATGTTACAGAATACTTTTCTTAACTGAGGTTATTTTATTAAGTCCCTCTTTTCCTCTGCTTGCACAACTACAGCAACTTCTGCCAAAACTAAAGAAATTGCACAGAAAAATGTTAACCAAGATATTACTGTGCAACAGCCCAGCTGTAAGGTTGCCAAAGTTGTCCCTCTTCATAGTAAGGCAAGTCCTGATGGAAAATTCTTTAGAGTTGAAAACCAACAGGGTTAGTTTGTGTGTTATTTATAAATTTTAGAATAAACATCACTTATGTCTCCACTCTCTCAGCAGCTACTGCTTCATGTAACTACCAATGACAAGCTGCTGTTTTTCTTAGATCCTCAGTAACTTGTGTTAAATACCTACATCATTATATAGGTTTCTATTAATGAAAAATCTATCTTGAACAAATTTTAAGGTAAAAAAAAAAAAACCTCTATTTCTAGAGGTATCATTATTGTACAATGTCTGATTCATTCATACTTAGTAACATTAACATGTCAACTTCTAGGAGGTTTCATCTTGGATTTTGGGGTGTGACATGCAAGAAAATATAGAAGCTATTTAAACTACAAAATAAGCAAAATGTTTTTAGTAAGATTCTCAGCTTTGACTATATGATCAACTCAGTGTTCTCTTCCTAAAGAGCAAAGAAAAGAAAGGTAAATTTCAGTACTTAAATTTGTTTTATTTTTTCCAGTGAAAGAGATTTAATAATCCCTGAAGATAATTAGGAATTAGACCCAAAACACCCAAGAAAGTGTAGTTATGTTTAGAACAAGACATGGTTTCACAAGAATTGCTCAGACATTACCAGGAGTATAAGATGAATTGAACCCTCTTTTAATTTTATTTTTAATTCCCTTTTCCTTTACAAGTTATCTGCCAATATAGTTTAATTTCTTTTTGTAATTAAAAGAACAGTCCTATATGTTCAAGTTGGAAACAGATTTGATGCTGTTGGAATAACATGCTAGATATTTTTTGTGTTCTGTAATTCAGTTAGGAAAACATCAGAAGACAGCAGCAGCATTACAGGCAGAGGCTGAAAAAGGTGATCATGGAGTGGTGCTTACTGTTAACCTTGTGAAGTGATACCTTCCTGGAGAACAGAAGTTGTAATTGGTTTAACAATACTTTGACCTGGGTATACCTTAGAACTTTAGGGATGTTATTTCTAGAAGCCAAAGTTATACACTGGTCCTATTTAAAGAGCAGTGTAATTGCAGAGCTACCAAATCAGTAAAAAAAAAAAAAAAAAAATCTATATAATAGGATACACTAAAAAAGTTATATTTGGCCAGATCTTCAGAACTACAACTCTGCTCCAACTGGTAATTTTCAATGAGGAAAAAAACTCCATTTAGATGCAGGTTTGTCTTTTCTATTTTCATGTAATTCTTTACTGGAGGCAAAATAGTAATTAATGAATCCGTAATATTTTCTCCACAGATTACCCTGCCTTTCTTGTATTAGATTTCAGTAGCAGAGAAGAACTTTTAAGGGGAAAACCCAATGGGAGTGCAGATATTCGATGAAAAGTCAAAGAGATTTTTAGAACTATAGAATGGTTAGAGCTGGAAGAGGCCTTAAAGATTTTTGCTAATGTATATTACACTTTATGTATATATCTATAATAACTCAAAAAAAACCCACCATGTGTGTACATATAAATACTTACTGAACTTTTTTAAGTAGCTTTTCTATTATTATTGAATAAACAATTTTTGCTGCTTCATATATTTCTCCCTGTTCACCCTTGGAATTTATTTCACATTTGTTAGGGCCTGTATGTTTTCTATGTAATAGCTTCTTGCTGGTTTTCTTTTCTTACGTTCATATAGGATTAGGTCTGGATGAAAATAAAGCATAAGACTTTTGCTGATTTTAAGATTTAATAGTAGAAAGTTTCAGCTTCATCTAGGGATGCAACTTAATCAAATGTATGGAGGCTACATAGCCTTCTGTTAGTGGTTTTCACACACTAGCAACTGATATGTGGGAAACAACATCTAAGACAGATATATATATATATTTGAAGAGGAAATCTAGATATTACTTTGAAACTTTGGACTGACTAGAGAACTTCAGTATGAGAATTTACTTAAGCCAGAAACCTGTCCCTAAGACAGGGATTTAGGCTAATGTCATCTAAAAGGTTCCTTTCAAACTTCTGTCCACCACTGTATATGGTTCCTGGAAGCAGTTGAGACAGTGCAGAGACAAAGGATGGCAATATATGCTCTGTTCATTCTCCTTTTTGATTATTGTTACAATTCTTGCTTTCAGACCTTCTTTATTATGCCTTTTAGAAAAGTCTCTTTCTTTCGGAAATTTCATTTAACCTGCAGACATAGCACATTTGAAAAAAAGAAAAATTCAATAACACATTTTAGTCACTGGTATTAGGAAACAAAAACCAATCACAGCAAAAAAAAAAAATCCAAACCCAAATATACAACAAAGCCAAAACTTGATTTTCTTGAGAGCAATTAAATTAAATTCAAGCAATTAAAATCTATTATTACAAAATAAAATGATTCATACTGATTAAGAAACCTTATTTCAGTTTAATTATGTGCGTCTTACATTATTCAGCAAGAAATCTCCCAACAATTTTTATGTGATACACAAAACATTTCTTATTCTGGCTTCCATTGTCCTCTCTACTGGCTAGACTGTAAGAAAGCATATGTACTCCTAAAATTTTAACAATCAATGATAAAAGATCCTTTAAGTTTCCTGCTTTCAACCTTTCAGGTACGTATTTGTTTCCTTCAGCTTTCATTTGCATTATAGTGAATAGAGTCTCACTTTGAACTCATACATCACCTTTCATCTCAAAAGCTCAAGGCGAGCTTAATGTGTCTCTCTTGAAACCCATAAAACTTTCATTATGCAGCCTGAAGTCTCAGCAGCTGCATGTGATTTGAGAACAACAGATTAGGATTTTCTAGAGAAAAAATAAAGCAAAAAAAAACCCTGTTACAAAATTTCATCTTAGTGGAGCAGGGCTTTTAGACACTAACAATACAAATTAATAGTTAACTAGAGAAATAATATGTTAAGAGATAAGGAAGAAGGAACACAGATTATAAACAGCAATTACCCTGTGGGAATGTGCTGCAGAATTCAGAGCACGTTCAAGCATGTCCAAACCTTTTAGTTTGTCCACAAAGCTTGTGCTCAGCTTTGAGGTATCATTGACTGGTTTTGTTATGATAATACCTGATAAACCTGCCTTGGACTTCCTAATTTTAAACATATAAGTAATGATACTAATAAAAAAGGATCACTGGCTGCTATTAGTTCTATTGAGACAAAATAATGGTTTTTATCCTAAAATTACCTTAAAAATATCAGGTGGGAAAAAATACACTTTTACTTGATTTTGCCACTTAACACTTTATAAAGAGATTATTTAAGGAGATGTAGGGAAAATGATAGGAAGATTCACATCTTGTTTTCAGTTGTCCCATTAAAACAAAAGAATGAAAAAAAAAAAAGATACATTACACATTACACACTTCTATTCAAAATTTCATAGTTTTATTAACCATGCTTCATTTTACTTATAGCACATAGATATAAATTGTTATATTACGAAAAAAGGAAAGTGCATCTTGATAAAACACCTCTTATTGTGAATTTATAGTAAATTTATCTGGAAGATAACAATCCTGGGCCATGAGAAACTATCTCCTTTTAATGAAAATAGTGGTCAGGTGACAAGATATACTTTCTTGTTTGATTAGATATATCCACTTTGAGAAGTGTCTCATAATTCACTCACAGTCAGGAATTCAGGTTTATGAATCCTAACTTGTTCTGTAAATATGCCTGTGTAGTGGTTTAAGCCCAGACACAACTCAGAAAAACCACACAGTCTCTCTCTCACTCCAACTCCTTCCTCCCCCCAGCTCCAGGAGGGATGGGGAGGAGAATAGAAATAATATAGCTCCCACAGGTTGAGATAAGACCAGTCCAGTAGCTAAGGCATCACGCAAACCACTACTGCTACCACCAGTAATAATCATAATGATAAGGTAAATAACAAGGGAAGAGAATACAATCACTCATCACCGATACCCAGCCCTACTGCTACTGCTGAATGTAGGACAGTGTTATGGCTATGACTTTTTTTTTTTTTTTTTGCTGGCTTTTATTTGTTTGTTTGTTTTGGGTTTTTGGTGTTGTTGTTATCGGTTAGTGTGCTGAGTAGTATTAAAAAGAACACAGTCTAGGAATCAAAAGCTTAGTTTAAATCAGTTGTTATTCAATACAGGGATGATTTCAGGACACTCATTATTTTTCAAACTGAAACACTTATTTTTTCATAGTAGAAAGTCTGACTTTTTTTTTAAGCCTAAATTGATCTCATTGTAGCCATGAATTTTGTTTTGTGCAAGTTTTGAAAAATAAATGATAGAAACCATAAAGACAACTGAAGCAGTTTTTGTTTGGTTGTTTTTTTTTTTTTTGTCTATTCCTTGGACTGAACTTCTTATGAAACATACCAAAGGAATATTCTCAGCAATGAAGTTATATTTTTTGCTTGATGCTTTTTTTCTTTTTTTGATTTGTTTTTACTTTGGTTTGGTTATTTTTTTTTTTGCTTTTCTTTGTTGTTTTTTTCTGTTTGTTTTGGTTTGTTCATTTTTTGGGGTTTGTTTGGTTTTTATTTTGTTTTGTTTTTAATCTGACTGCAAAAAAATTGATTGCTTTTAGAAGTTCCTTCATTTTCCAAACATGTGAGCACTCTCAATGTTAGGAGTACTGTCACTGCACCTTTGTCAACCCATCTGTTTATGTCCATATTGATATCCAATGTGAGAATGCATTAGTGCACTAAACAAGGTTCACCAATGCAACTTCACATTCAGTATTGGGACGTGACAATTTCTTTTGGTGCAATAACTGCGTATGAAGACTGTGTTTGTGATTCTGTAAAGTTGTTTTTCTAATGAAGACAAAGATAAGGAAACTGAAATAAAGTTTAGTTTCCCTCCTTTTTTTTTTTCTTAATTTATTTTGATTTGTCTTAACTGATAAGTCTATTGAGAATCCACATGTGTTCTGTATGAATGCAGGGTGGCACTTTATGTTTGCAACGCGTGTCTCTGAATAGTTTCAAAATCAAATCCAAGTGCACAGATGATGAGGAACTTTGTTCAAAGTTGGGAATGCTAGACATGGTTTTATTTGGGCAGATTTCTTTTGAAAACCAGCTACAACCCACACCTCACTTTTCATAATGTAACCTATTGGAAAGTATGCATAATGGAAGCACAGAATGGTTATGGTTGGAAAGACTCCCGAGATAGTCTAGTTCCAGCACCCAAATAGGAGGCTGTCCTGGCTTCAGCAGTAGTAGTAATTTTTCTCCTTCTTCATAGCTGATGCAGCGCTGTGTTTTTGACCTTCAGCCTGGGAAGAGTGCAGATGACACCAATGTTTTCAGTTGCTGCTCAGTAAGGTTTACTCTGACCAAGGATTTTCTGAGTCTCATGTTCTGCCAGGGAGGAGGGGAAGCCGGGAGGAAGCAGACACAGGACACCTTACCCAAACTGACCAAAGAGGTATTCCATAACACAGCACATCATGTCCAGCATAACAACTGAGGGCAATTACCCAGAGGGGTTAGATTACTGTTCAGTAGGCCTGGGTATCGGTTGGTGGGTGGTGAGCGGTTGTATTTTCTTCATTTGTTACTTCCCTTATTATTCTAATTGGTGGTAGCAGTAGTAATTTGTGTTATACCTTAGGTACTAGACTGTTCTTATCTCAACCTGTGGGAGCTACATTCTTTTGATTCTCCTCCCCATCCCTCCAGAAGCTGGGGGGGAGGGAGCTGGTGGTATAAGAGAGAGGCTGCATGGTTTGTCTGAGTTACAGCTGGGCTTAAACCATGACAAACACAAAACTAAAAAACAAACCCCGAACAGTGGTATTCCTGAAAATGAGTTTGCATATTCCAAGGTGTTACTGGGAAAAAGAAATCACACTGGATGTAATCCAACTGGATCTACGCACAGTAGGTTGCGCAGAATTTTTCTTTAGCAGAAATTTTAAGTGCAACCTGATAGCTTTTCTTTTTCCCTAAGAATGTAGCACACTGACTAAAATGATTCTCTGAAAAACTGGGCAGACCTAAAGTAAATTTTAGTGATAACATCTATTATTGTCAATTCATAGCAGAGTTCCTTCTTGTGATGACAAACTGCATCTTTTAAATGAATGAGGTGCTCAATTCCTCTGATGTATCACTAAGTACATTGGATTTCAAACAGTAATATTTTAGACAAGCCTGTTGTCCGTATTCATGCAGGAAATCCAACTAGTTTATTCCAGTCATACTTCATGGATTTTAGAATATAACCAAGAAATTATTTAGAGATCAGTCTCCCTCTGAGACTGGCACATCTTCTGTTTAAAACAATTGCTGAGATTTTTTTTACTCATTCTGACAATCAATGTCATGACTGCTGTTTCACCTTTATACCTTTCATTTTGATACATTAATTTGCTTAAAGAGCAAGGCATTCACTATTTTGATATCATCAGAAAATTTCCTAAATGTTTAAGTTGGCTGTGTTTTAGTTATTTGTTGTGCTATAGATAAGTCAGCATCTAAAGAAGACATCAATTCACTTTAGAAAACTCAGATTTATAAAGCTTTCTGTAGTTAAATAGCGGTTTTGACTTGCTGTTTGCATTTTTTGTGGACATGTATACACTCTCCAAAGAATCTAGTGATTGTATTTAAAATAATTTACAATTCATATAGTCTACGTCAGTATAAAAAAGAGCTTCTTAATGAAAATTCCTTCCCTTTCCAGGCGGTAAAATGAACAATAATTTTTACCTAATCATTGATTTTAAACATTCATTTTACTTTACATCCACCCTCACCTGCCCCCCCCAAAAAAAAAACCCAGAAATTTTGAAAGCTGTCAGTTTGACTATATAATTTTGTGCCCTCAACTCTGTTTTTAAGTGCCAAATTCGATTTAGTGGAATTCTTTTTAAAGAACATAGGGGAACATGAAAGGAGGAGAATAACAACAAAATGCACACAAGCTCCAGTGAAACATGCACATATAGTCATTTAAATGCAGCATAGAATGAGACAAGGGAGAGTACAAAATTCTAAACTTATATATATAAACTTTTAGAAGTCAATTTTAAGTAATGTTAAGTGTGATGGTTTGGTAACTGTAGTAATGGAAAATTACTGAGATGCATGATATACAGGGGAGAAGTGTAGAGTACAGATAGAGAACATGCTGAGAATCCTTGTACAAGATAAACAACTGTAGTTGATGTAGTTTAGGCTTTTATGACCCTAGCACAAAATGAGTGTAAGAAAAAAAGGCTACAAGAACAGGACATAAAGGTAGGGAGTATCTGGAAAGGCAGGTGCCCAGGATGGGCTGCAGTTAAACTAACTGATAAGTAGGAGGACAAGATGATTGTTATGTTTGTGGTCTTAACGAACCAATTAAGCTGGTATAACCATCTACTGCGCATGCTTCAAAGGCTGCCAGCAGTTTTGAAGGTTGTTGGAAGAAACAAAAAATCCCAAACGACCACCACCACATGCAGGGAGCTTTCTGGAAAATGATGTAATTCATACATACCCTCATGAATATGTATGTATGCTCTGTAGCTATATATTGCTTGTGTAGCAATATGGGGAGCACACGTTAGGAGGAGTTATCACACGTGTCTCCCAGCGCTGCAATAAAGCGTACCTGCTTGTCAACTAGAAAACTTTGTTGGCAAGTTTGTCCCTGGAGTTTTCTCCGAATCAAGAAGAAAGCTTATTTTATTCTTCCAGAGCTGTTTCTACTATGTAATAAATTAATATGGCAGTGTCCTTCTCACTGGTGAAAATGAAATTGGTTCTTTCACAAATATATTGCCTGTATTTTTAAAAAGGAAGCAATTCTTCACACACAGGAATTGTTTCTATTTCCACAGATTTTTGAAAAGTCTTCCTCACCATCACTACCATGCAAGTCTGTCTCTGTCATTGTTCAACTCCATCCCTGTCCCTGCACACCACCACCACCACCAAATCACAGGTTTACTATTGCTTATTATGAATATTATTTTAATATTATGCTGTTGCCATTTTTAATAACCTTTTAAACAATTATTATTTTTTTAAGCAAAACACTGTGTAAACACTGTGATAGCAATTTCCCTTTAACTGTGTGCAGCATTTTCATCAGCCCCTGCTGCAGATCAGCTTCAGTAACCACTGTAGCAGCTGTATACGGAAGATGAATTCAGCTTCTAACCAAACATGGAAGGCAAGAGGTAGAAGGAGGAACATGAGAAAACGAACCTGTCTCGCTTGGTCAAATGGTCATTTCGTGTTTACTGTGGCTTGTTCCTTACTATGTTCTATTTATCTATATCAAAGAATGGTTCAACTTGCGTCCTACATAAGTTCAGCAGAACACCACTGTTGTTTTCACTGCAGTCAGCAAAACTTTGCCCTGGAATTACTCCTTGTGCAAAAGTTTGTCCACTTCCTTATTTTGTAGCAATCCATGAAATGATAAACCATGGACATCACATTCAACTGGACATTATGACATGCTGGTAAACGAGACAGAACATCCTCACTAACCCTTCTTGACAAATACCATGCACAGCTGATCCCATCTGCAAGCTGTGCGCTGAAACTGGAAATGAAAATTTCCCTTCACACACCTTGAGGAACAGGGGCTCTCTGTAATCCATGGTACCCACAATTAAACTGAGACAGAAAAACCTCATCATCAAGGATATGCCGCTGCTACACACCTTAGTACCAAATAAGCTGCATAAGTTTTGGCTGCTTGGAAAGTGAAGGCAAAAGGAGACAAGCATTTAATAACCAAAATGCTCTCAGCTAATAGCTTTGCTTTCTAAAAAACGTAAGACATCTCTACCTATGCTTGCTGTTGTCCATGAGACTGTTGGTGAGAACTGGGCAAAAGCCTTTCCAGTATCTATATTCCTTTTCAAAGATCTTTTGCAAGGTCCAGAGAGTGGATCCTGGATCAGTGCCAGAGGCTATGGTCTCTTCCAAGCTCTTCCACCTGGTGTTCTTAGATTCCAACACGCAAAGGTCCAGCCAAGTGGTGGGCTTAATGGTGTGCTCCTACTCAGAGAGCTTTTCAAATTCTCCAAATTCCATTTGCTCTGAGGTCTGTTGCCTGATCTTTAAACCAACAGCTTTCACCGTTTTGAACCATAGGAAGCATTTAAACCCATCAGTAGTGTGGGAAACAAAACCATGTAAATTGTACTTTTCCCCTTCAACACATATCTTCTGTGTGCTACAGACTTTATTTGCTAGTACACAAATGGCAAAAGCAGCACAGCTGACTATTTCTATTCATATCACATGTATTTTTTCTTCTTTTTTTCAGGCACCTTCCTTTTCCCCATCTTACTCTTCAAGTCTCAACAAGCACAATTTCTAATACAGTTTTGGAGGCCTGCACTGAGTTCATACATGAAAGCAACTAACATTAAGCAAGCTTATCTGAAGAAGTTTGACTATCTCTTTTTAAATCAAAAATTAATTAAAAAAATTTCTTTTTTTCAACTCTGGAGTACTTTGCTACCAGTATTAAAGAAAAATTTTTTAATTACATATTTTATTCTTATAATAGTCTATTTAAAATATTTAAGGATAAAGATACTGTATTTTCCAGAAATTTCAATGATTATATGCAGTTACATTCATTTTGTTACTTTTCATTATTCTGAAACATTTCATACAAGACAATAAGGCAGAGCAAGTGAAGTCATTTTATTCTTTATGTTTTTAATAGCATAGATTATTATTATTTTAAAGCAACTTTCTTCTCCCCTCCCCCCATATAGTTATATTTAATATAGCTTGCTTTGTGTAGGAGATCTTGTACTTCTTTCACCTAGGCGCTAATATATCTGATGTACCAGTTCCGTTAAAGCTGCTAATACCTTTGCAGCCAAAATCAGATTTTTTTAACTAAATCTATTCACTTAATAACACATTTTATGAGACTATGTTCCCAAAATAAATAGAAATATAAAACATTTTGGATTAAATTTTTTCTTGTATGTACTGTATTTGGGCTCTGACTCCTGCTTCTGCTTGAAGATGTAAACAGAATATACAACAGTGTCAGTAAAAATAATAAGAAATTATTCTAACAATAAGAAATTATTCTAGGGCTCTAGCACCATGTGGCAACGCACTCTATGGTTGATGATATTTTCTTCTTTTGCCCCTTCTTCCTGTCAACACACTTTTTTTTTACTTTTCTTTTTAATATAAATTTTCTCTTTCTCACCGCTACAAAGCTCCATCACTTCTTCCGTGTCAAGAGGTCTGATGCTAACTAAAGGTTGGATCTAATTAATCAGGATCTATAAACCACAAATTGTTTTATATTTGAGCTGAGTAATACAATGTGATTCAGGGAGTCCTTGGCAGCCACCTGAAATCCTATTCATACAAGAATCACCACTGCTGTCAACAGGGAAATGCTACTAGGAAAGCCATTTTATTTAAAATTTTCTCCTATAGCTACATACACTCTATTGAGAAGCAAAAACAAATGAAGGTTTAGCGCAGGTTTTTGTTGATTTATTCAACAGTTGCTATAAATCATGTCAGTTAATCTAACGGCTCTTTTACTCTGCCTATTTCTAGTTTATTACTCTGCTCTGTCCTTGCAATATATGTTTAAGAAGAAATCAAATTACTACTAGTGACAGAAAATAACAGTAAGTCATCACTCATTCTTCATTTCCTGTAGTTTCTCACAGCAGTAAACCATGGTAGGTGTATAACCGTATGTATATAACTAACCTCATATTTTTCAAAGCTCTGAAATCATGGCAGGGCATGCATCTACATCTATAATATGCTAAGCTAAAAAAGGCAGCTCAGAAATGCAGTTTCCTATTAAGATGGTCAAGTATCATGTAAATTCAAGACATGAACATGGAGTTATTAAATAGAGTTATACAAGGAGCTCTATGGAATCAAGAAATTATTTAAATTGAACATATATATAACTATGTGCAAAGTTGATGTTAATTTTTTTCTCTGACCACAAAAATTATTAGATAGTACATATGGGTTTTTTCTAAGGTATTATTTATTGCTATGAAGCAAAGAAAGAGAAATTTGAGCAGATGGAACTAACAAAGCATACTCTTGACCAGTAGCCATTTTATCATAACACAATTTCTCAATATTACCTACACCACAGGTTTACAATGAGGTATAGTAAAATCAATATCATATGCTCTGTTTATTTTCACTTAAGTGAGAGATCATTTATCAGAGATTGGAAGATCAGCTGTCAGAACAGTAAGCATAATTTAAAAGTTTCTATTTGTACATTTTTGCTGGTATCTGCCAAGGTTTTCAGGTACCACAGGTTCTTAACAAGAGCTTTGTGTTGCTATTTATTCCTCCCCTAATAATTAAAAATTTTGAGGGCAGGGGAAGTAGGGAACAAACATAAAATTAAGTGGCTGCATCTCACATAACAATAATTTATTTTTTCTTTATTAAGTAGACTTTTTTTTTCTCTTTTCAGTTTTTCACTATTTCTCATAGTTTCTCATAGATTATTTAGCAAGGGAAACAACATCAATACATTAGCTCAAGTAGGCAGGAAGGTTTTGACCCTGCCTGGTTTTCTGAAAGGGCAAACCAATCAGAACTCTGGGGATTTCAACAAAAGGGGAAGAACATCGTTATTGGGGGAACGCTGCTACACTACATAATTTCTTATTGTCATGGGTTCAGCAGCAGCAGTCATTTTTCCCCTTTAAGCAGTAGCTGGTGTAGCACTGTGTTTTGGATTTTCG
>JASSUY010038751.1:0-22284 GCA_032466535.1 Forpus xanthops
CAACACATTCCAGTGCCTCACCACCCTTACAGGAAAGAATTTCTTCCTCAGATCCAATCTAAACTTCCCCTGGTTAATTTTGAACTCATTACCCCTTGTCCTCTCACTACAATCCCTCATGAAGAGTCCCTCCCCAGCATCCTTATAGGCCCCTTTCAGATACTGGATGGCTGCTATGAAGTCTCCATACAGCCTTCTCTTTTCCAGGCTGAACAGCCTATCAAACTGCTATTTGCTGAATTTGAACAAGAGACTGTAGTGAAGATGTCGTGGCTTTACTGACTTTATTAATCTTAAGGGATCCAAACAAGTGTTGTCTTGTTTTCATCTGCTTAAGCTGTCCCAATCAATTTCCATGGGCAGTGCTCTTCAGGCCATAGCTCCCATGATATTGTACACCTCATGTGTGTCACATCTGATGTGCTAGAAGTGAGAACCTGAAGAATTCTTTTTGCCCATTGTTTTGTGTCATTCAGGTGGGATAGTTCATATCTGTAAGCAACTAACTCCCTCGCTGTCAAGCACCATGTAGCCCATACCTTGATATCTTTGTGCCACTTTTACCTATGGTAAGGGTGCACCTGCTCCAAGGTGTGACATTTTCTAGTGTGTCCTGGGTGGTAGCTCACTGGCAGGATGTCAGACACAATATAAATTCTTGAATTTCCAGAACGAACAGTACAGTGGGGGCTCTCAAGCGGTATTGGCATGGAAGTCAGGAATGACTATAGAAGTCAATAAAAGACCCTCCTCAGGGCTGGTATCAACAGGGATCTTTCTTGGAGAATATGTCATTTAATACCCATAATTAACAATTTCCTGCTTATCATACCACATGTAAGGTGTTCAGTGATCATACCAGTGGATACAGCTGAAATACTCCTAGGACTGCCAAAGATGGGGTGAGTTAAAGCTTACTGGGATACTTCTGTCGAGACTAATGTAGAAGTGGCCTTCCAGGGGTGGAGAAGTCAAAGCATTGGGTGCAGGCTGGGTGACTATCCTTGGAAGTGTGTTGGCTCTTATACCACTTCTGCTGCCCACCTGTTGATCAGTCTGCAGCTTTTGTCCTACTTCATTCTGTAAGTAGCACTCTTTCACAGCCCATTTGTGTGCTGAGTGACCCCAGACACAGCAGGAAATTGTTAAGGGCTGCTCTTTATGAAGATCTGAAAGGAGGTCAGAGGGTTATGTTGGGGGTTGATAGATATACAATAAATGCTCAGGGGCTTTGTTAAAAGTACTGTATATGTTGACAGGGTTACTCTTATTTCATGATCTGGCATTTGGGAAAGAGGGAATTTAACGTGGTAGAAGAATGTGGGGTGCTCCAGCTTATGGGAGCTCCTTGGAGAGATCTAGCACAGCAGGATGAACACAATTTTTGTGCCACAACTGTTTAAACAGATGTACTTTATGTCCAATCTTCACCTTTCTTGGCAGCCATAAAGATGCGTATATGTTTGTATATTCACAGGTCAAAAAGAAAGAACCTTCTGAGAGAAAGTTTAGCCTGGGATCTTTTCTTAATGGGAAAGTGAGTAAGTTACTTGACCTTTTCTGAAAAAGTTGTGAGGGGAAGGAAGAAATTCTATGTAAAAAATGTTAAAGTTTATAAATAGAATCAATGAGATTGTACTTCTTTCCTTTTCCTGACCTTTCTCTGTTTCTTTTTGTCGCTTCTCTGTTTCTTTTTTACTATCTTTGAGTTTCTTTATTATTCATTTTTCCTCTCTAAAAGCTGTATTTCAAGTAATTTTAAATGTTGAAACATGCTAAAATGTTAAATGGCTTGTTGCATTCTGAGAATACTAAAACATCTCAGTAGACTATAGCTGGATAATCGATGGTATAAAGCTTTAGTGTCATAAAATGTACTTTTGAAATAGCATAAAATGGCATATGAGTACCACTGTTTCTTAAATATTTCAGAAAGCATTAATCAGCACAGCCTGAATAGCAGCAACTTATTTGTCAGCAGGGTTTTATCTGCTTTAATTTGCTCTGTACATGTTTCCATGACAATTAACGGAAAAATAAAGTCTTAACCAAAATTCAGTGGAAGTAAGACAAAACAACCTGCTTTGATTCATGCTGCTCTGATAAATGTGTTTGGCAATCAGCTGTGGATCACAGATTTTTTTTATTCTTTTTCTGGAACAGATAGGACTTTTATTTGCATATATTTATTCTCTTAGCATAAGAAAACAAAAAGAGGTCATTTATGGAAATTGTGTTTTTTCTTATTCTACAGAGTCTTAAAGCCTTTATGTATATTTCCCTTTTTTTAATGCAAATGATTGCTGACTTGGCTTTAAACTCCTTTGTACTATTTCTGTTTTCCTCATCTGCATTGATGATATTTTCAGACATATCTGAGCTGAAAAGATGAGACATAAAAGTAGAAAGTTTTGTGCCATGTTATATTTTCTTGGAGATGCATTTCATGTTTGCCTGTGTTTGCTTACCTTTCTCCCAAATACACTATAAGTAGATCAAGACCATCTGGGAACAATGGTAATACTTCTGACTAGGAGCATCACATTTCACAACATTTTGGGAGGCTTATTGTAGACAATTTTATTGTGTCTTCATAGAAGCTAACAATGCATATACATCACTGTAGTGTTTCATGTTTGAGTCTCTGTAGTTGGTATCTATTTATCAAGCTATAATTGTATAGCTTTAAGACATGAGGAAAAAGAAAAAAGCACAAAACAAAAAGTGATAAGTAAAGCTAGAATCCAGGTCCTGACTTCTTCAGGATTCAAAAACGTTTTTTTTTTTTTCAAGTGTCGTGGTTTAAGGCCTTCATATAGTTCTGTTCACTCACTCCCCTCTTTTTCTTCCCCAGTAGCGGGGGGATGGGGAGGAGAATCAAAAGAATACAACTCCCACAGATTGAGATAAGAACAGTTTAGTAACTAAAGGATAACATAAATCACTACTGCTGCCACCAATAATAATACAAGAGAAACACAAGGAAAGAGAATACAACAGATCCTCACCTGTTACCAAGCCATGCCATGCAGTGCACTCCCCCACACCACCACCCCTCTGGGTCTCTGCTCTCCATTTCACATCCTGGGCATGACGTGTTGTGCACTGTTCCCAAGCCGAAAACCAAACAGTGCTGCACCAGCTACCACGAAAAAGAGAAAAATGACTGCTGCTGCTGAGCCCATGACATTAAGGTACTATTGGTGTGAGCTGTTATCTGTCCACTTCACCTCTGTAACAGAACTGCAGGCACCTTTGCTACTGGCATTGTAGTTATACTTTTAAATTATGTGGTTTGGATGCATACTAACCAAGGAAAGTAAGGTCCCAGATCTTTGGAATTTGTCTTATTTTTTTATAAAGCAACATAATTTGGGTAGATCCTTTGACAAAGTTTGATATATTTATGTTGGAGAAATATTTTTCATTAAAAAAGGGAATTGCTATTTTCTCAGATGTATTTATTAAAATCTACTGAACACTTATCTTGAGGAAGGATTTTTTTCTTCACATAAAGGTGACTGCAAACAACTTGCTATGAAAATGAAATATTGAGTGCTTGCCATCCTCATTATGATTATTACTTCTGACTTCTTGCCTGAATCATGCAGTACTCCTGGGTTCTAGCTACCCAGTGACTTAAAAAGGCAGCTTTAATTTGGCAGTGTGACTTTAGACCTTAAAAAAATAAAAGGCAACAAAAAAACCCAAACCCTTAAAAAAACCCAGAATGTGGGAATTTTTACTCTACTTCATTTTCTGACCACACAAGAATTAAAATTAGACTATTTCATTATTTAATTTCTGAACTGATAATTTTTAAAATCATGTTACTCAAAAGCAGTATATTGGCATGTATGGCTCTCTTATTGTAAATCTGAGGTCAGCTTATTTATTTACCTTATTGAATCATATGTGATGACATGGTGTCTTCCCCCAGTAAGTTACTGCTGTGTGCAAGGATCTTTCTGCTAAACCTGCCTTATTCAAGTACATAGACATATCTGGGATAAAGAATTTTCTTCCAAATGTAAGAATTCATCCAAGAAGTGGTGGCTATTGCAACTGAGATAAAGTAGTAAAAGAGATAGAACATTAAAGGAGATAGAGTAGCAAATGAGATAGAGTATTAGAGGAGATAGAGTAGTGCTCAGCACAGAAGGCAGCAAAATCACAAAATTGTTCTTCAGTATTTAGAAATTATTTCCTAGAAGTAACACTTGATGAGCATTTTGTTTTCAGAAATTAAACAGATGAGGTACATCCAGAGCCAAAGTGAATTCATTTTAAGTTCAGTAATTAATGGTTGTATTGTGTTCGCTGAGCTCACCAAATTAGTTTGGCTGACTTGGTCTTTGAATATATTTCTTGAGTCTCTGCTGTAATTTCTTGTGTCAATAAACCTTTTAAAAATAGTTCTATTTAATCTGTGTGGAAAGTCATTAAATACTATTTTTAAGGCAACAAAATGTAATTGCAGACCTACATTTACCATACATTTGAATGGCAAACGTCAGCTTTTAAACCTGAAAGATACTGAGCCTGCTGGCTTACTGCAGCAAAGTCTGACTGACTTTGGTGAAGTTTCTCCAATGTTCCTGCAACAGAGAAGATGGCTATGCTTAGCACCAGTGTAAGACTGAGACAATATAGATATAATGTTATTAGTCCTGGTTGATGAGAACAGACCGTTGGCTGCTGACCAGATACTGTAAGATGTTGCTGGCTGCAGGCTGGGTTGCAGCCCATGTACCCATGTGAAAATAAACTGTGAGATACTAAAGGCTAGAAAACTCTGAGCACAGTACCTCTTAGAGCAATATACTGTCTCTTAGTCTGGGTTATGTATTATCTGCATTACTGTTTACTTAGAAAGAAAGGTAGTTGTGAGGGCACATGGATGGCATCCAAAGTGTTGACGTCCTTTTTCTGCCTTTGTTTTTTCCTCGAATTTTATTGATATATGTAACTTTGGAGTATTTAATTTTTCATTTTAATTCAGAATACAAAATTCTATGATTTATTCAGATTATTTCAGAAGATAAATCTTTATTGCTGTTTATAAAAATTGGATGTAAATTTAATATTGGTTTATATTCTAGTATCATTTTATGTCTTTAAAATACTAAAAAGAAACATTTTCCTAAAACACACTTTCACCTTTTAATTTTCTGTGACCATAGTAAATATAAATAAGTAATTTTGCTTTTTTTGGCTTTGTATATAGGAAGATTATGGGCCAACATATAGTTTGGTAAGATGTATCGGACAGTCATATTTTACTGCTACTTCTGCTAGTCATAGATTGCAAGATTTCATTAATGGTTTCCCTGTTGGTACAGGAAGACTATGAAAAAACAAATGCACTAGAACTGGCTTTGTTTCATAACACTCATAGGACCTGAATCACAGACTTTTCCTACTGCTTGCTTCCTGGCTCACACCCAAAGGAAAATTGTCATAGAATCACAAAATGGTTTGGGTTTGAAGGGAATTAAAAATCACCTGGTTAGAGTGCACACTTATTCTGGTTGAAACTAGATAGGGATTATTTTATGGCACAGCCATGTAACACATATTAGTTTTTTTCTATGACAACTTACAGCAGGGCACTGCATGTAATAGAGTACCCTTCAGCTCTGCGATTTGTATCCTTAAAATTCAGTATGCACAACCAAGCTGTGTTTCAAGATGTTTGGTTATGCTTAAAGTAAAAAGAGATAAGGCAGCATTTTACCTGGTTAAGATTCAGGTGCATGTAATCATAATCATGATGATTTCTTTGGTTTTACCTTGTGATTCATGGAAGATATAAATTGAACCTTCTACATGACTGTGATGCAATTCTGGAGTTTTTATTGCTAACAGCAAGACTAGTTCAATTCTGATTTTACTCTGCCATGGCTGTGATTCTTGGGAGTGTGCATGTAGTTCTAAACAAATAAAATGTACCCTTAGGTATACATTTACATATGAAAATAATAGGCTGATATAAGCAACTGTCTTGGCCCTACTTCTCAGGTTTTAGGAAGCAGGTTTTCAGCCATAATCTGGTCTACAGGGAGGTCTAGAAATAGGGAGGAAGCTGAAACCAATCTAAAAGACAACTTGTTTTTTTGTAAAGTTTTCCATAAAGGATGAAGAGTTTCCCCTATACAATGAATAGTTTGTCTACTTATACCTCATCCAAAAGAAAATTAATGGGGATTTTTTTTTCGTGGCTTGGACTGCTGCCTTTTAGTGACTTATTGTGTAAAATAAATTTAGACTTTGAAAATGACTGTGAACTGGAAAGTAGGAAAGGAACAATAGGGAATGAATCATACGTGACCTAAAAGGACAGAGAATCAGGAAAATTGTGACTACCAGTGCCTACAGAAGGAGAAGAAAACTCTAAAAACTTAAATGGCTGACACATTTAGAAAGGAGTGAATTCAGTAAAGGTTTAAGGCTTAGTCATATATTCTCTTTAACCCCATTAAAAGGCCAAATAATTCTGGACTTTTATTTTTTATTTTTTTCACTCCTGTGGTAAAGTGCAAAAATTATATACAAGAAATTTTATATGTGCAAAACACTATTCAATTTTTCTGTGCTGCAGCAACATATGGACTTCTATTTGGAAAAATGGGGAGAGAATAGCACTGATATTCTCTATAATTTTTAAAGTTATGATAGCTAAAAATACAACCAGTTGCTATAGCAACTGGAATTTGAAGGCTTACATACTGCTGCTGCTTCTACTCCCTTTCAAAAAATTTATCAAAACAAACCATTTCTTGCCCTTAAGTAATAATCTTTAGCTGTCATAATTGCTGTTTTACGTAAATGTTATTTCCTGCCTGCTCAATTATGAGTTACTATAGGAAGAAAACAGAGTAGAACGTAACTTGAGTAAACTGTAAGCATATATTTCATATAAGTTACTGATAAATGCTAGGTTTGAGGACTAAATAATTCCAACAATCTGAATAATTTTTTAAGCACCAAAATAAGCGCTTATAAATATTTTTTTTTTTTCTATTAGAATACGGTTCAACAAGTTCAGTATTCTGCTGTGTGGATTGAAGCAGCAGTGAGAATGTTGTGCTACAGTGAAGCAGGCAGGAAGGGCTAGTTCATGTTGCATTGCTTCCCTGCATTGTGGCCAGCACTGCTGTGCCTTTCGTATTATCATGTGCTACAGCACGTACTATCAATTAAATTCCTATGTTAAAACTAATATGTTGTACATATCTGTAGTAGGGGCACATCAAGGTACTGCTGAGTAGATGTTGAAAAGACATCTACTAGATGTTGACTGTTCAAAGTACGTTAGGATTAATTTGGGTATAATAAAGAGGAGAAAGCAGCAAGAATATAATTTTTGCTATTGTTATTTGTTGCTGACTGTAAAAAAAAGTTGAAAGAAATGTGACATATTAGAGTGGTGTGTACACTCTGCTCTGATTTCAGGACTGGTACCAGAAAGAAAATGAAACCAAAGCATTTTAATTAGTTTTTACTGATATCTTGGAAATGAAATGCTTAAGAGAGCTGAAGGAATGTGGGGATCTTAAATATTTTATCAGTGATTAGGAGTATATTGGGTTTAGGCTGATTTAACATACCTTGTCTACGTGGGTAATCTCTGTAAATGTTAATCTCTGTTCTTGCTCTTCATATTTTTGGACTGAACAATCATATAATGGTTGCTTACCTCTAAAGTTATTAATGCATTATTTACCTTGCTTTCTGAAAAAAAAAAAAAAACTGTAGTACCGTGAATCTCAGTCAGGCTCAAAATTAAAACTGTCTTTCCTCAGGCAAAACTTGCTTTTAGTTTGGAAAAGGAATATTAAATTGCTATTTTGTTAGCAATCAAGAGCTAATAGATATTTCTTATCCCTTAAAGTGTAGTTTTTATCCCTTAAATGTGATTTTTTTAAATACTTTTTGAATGTTTTTTAAGAACTTTGTTGGTATCTAGTAAGTATTTTGGATAAGTTGATTGTCTGGTTTAGAATTGTGTACAATGACATTGAATCTGAGTCCCTTCACTACTGTTGATGGAGATTTGAAGTTTAATCTATCCAAATCCTTGCATTTCAGCTTCAGAATCCCACCCAACTATTTCGACAGGTTTTTGCCCCAAGACAACTGCCATCTATTAGGAATAGCTTCTTCTAGGGACTAAGTCTGAAAGTTCCTCTTCTAAAACAAATAGATGAAGACAAACTAAAAAAATACATCAGAAAGAAATTCCATAATGTTTAGTTGGTGATGAAATATCTATGATCTCTTTTTTCCAACTAATTTAAATCAATAAATGAAATGAAAAAACTTTAGCAGTCAGATACAATCTATTCTTTCTCTTTTTAGAAACTACCATTATATGTGTAAATTTATTTTGGATTTCATATGCTTTATTGCACATATGAACTTAATTTTGTTTGAGGGTTTATTTTCCATGATCCAGCTAGTACAAACCAAATAAAATTTTAAATGTTATCTGACGGGAGAATAAAGTACCTTGTCTATTTTGAGTAAAACTGTGGTTGCCATGGTAACAGAAAACGAACCTATCAGCACTCATAGTTTAATTTTCCTTTCTATTTCCGTATATTTATTTAATACACCTTAAGAACAGTATTTCACTTGAAATTTTCTATAAAGATTGAAACCCCCATACTTTTAGAATTGCTAATTAGGGCTTTTTTCCTACTGTATTGTGATAAGGATCCTGAGTATTAGAGGTAGAATATCTATTTTTCTCAGTGAATAAATAGTCTAAGTGTGATTTTTCATTCTCAAAATATTTGAAAGGCAGTCAGAATTCAGCAAATAGTGATCTGAGTTAAAAAAGAGAGAATCTAGCACCACAAAATGAATGGCGTGCTTATCTTGAGCGCCATACCTAACCTTCAAGACCCAGAGTGCTTCCCATCTTCCCAAGCCGATCATTCTGTTCCATGGTTTCCAGGAGCTGAAATTTAGAAACAGGGTGGTGGCTAATTAGGTTTGCAGTGTGGTCAACAGGATTACAGGAACAGGGAATAGTGTTTTACAGTCTAGAAATTACTGTATTTAGTTTGACAAAACTACCCAATAGCCCAATTATTAGTAGCCTCTCAAGGACATAAAATACAGTAAAATAGTCCAGTTGGGAGTTAATATAGGATTCTGCATTTGATTGTACGTATTTTTTTGTTATTAATTCCAATTTTTATACATTAGTGTTTTTGTTTGTTTGTTTGTTTTTTTTTGTTTTTTTAAGTAGCTAGCACAATGAAAAAAGCTGGAAGTTTTATAAGCAATCTTTTCTATTTTTTTGTAAAAGCATATCTGTTTCATGGTAATGTCATTCATTACTTTTACTTGCTTGCTATGTATTTTTCTGAAGATATGTTTTTCCTAGTAGTGATTTAGCCAGGCAAGTCTCACTACTTGGAATACATTAAGTCTTTCATAAACCAGCTTGCTTGAGTTGTAGGGCTGAGATAATGAAGTCAGGTACTGAGCAAATTATTGGCATCTCTTTGCAGAGACCTATTTATGCCTGTATATTTTGCTGTGCTCATTTGGCCTTTTCAGCTGATTCAAGCTGGTCCCATTTACCATGCTATTTTGTGCTGTCTCCGTATGTTACATGCATATTACAAGTTGTAAGTAATAAGTAGTTCGGGTGAATGTACCCAAATTACATCCTAATATTAAGCAGCATTTTATATATCTGCATGTTAAAACTTGCAACTTTAACAGAGAAGGAAGCTTTCAGTTAGGAAAAAACTTGTGCTTTCTATTGCGTTCCTCATATTTTTGTGGAACTTGTCTATCACATTTTCTCAACAGCTAGTTTTCTATTTGGTTTGCTTTGAAGGTAACTTTCACCACAGCTTTTGCTCTGGTTTTGTTATGGATTAAGACGCTTAAAACTTACAAAACCTTTGTGGAGTTATTGAGGTCAACTGCCAATTTCAGTAAAAGGATGCATCTTTTGAAAGCAATTCTATGATAATTTTTATTTTAAAAAAGACAATTGTCCACCATAGAGATGTAGACTGCCTTCCGTGTCTGTGATATAATTAACTTTGACTGTAATTATTTAGGCATCATGTAAGTAGAATACTTAGAATTATTCATAGCTCTGTAAAATATAGATGTCAAGCTGTAATTATTTAAACTTTTAATTGCCAATGAGAATCAGAACTATGCCTATAAATTGCAGATCAATTTGACTATCTTCAATATATTGACGTCTAATCCACTGTAAATTAACATTTCTTGTTAACTATGTGACACTTTGGTTTTGATGTAAGCAAAACAGCTTTCAGTTCATAATTTTATCAGTTCCATTCAGTCACAGAAAACCTGTAGGATTCCTTTGGGCACAGAGAGACCCATTGTGTGCACAGTATTTTAGACTTTATTACAGAAAATTTAGAGATCAGGTGAATCTCTCTCCAAACTGGCCAGTGATATAAAATATGTGACACCAGTATTCTATATGTTGAAAACTTAAGAAGTTTGAATAAAATAAGAGCTAAATAATCAAATAGTTTTTTAGAAGGAAAAACAGAGTGAATGGGGATTATTTGACCTAAGGAGAAAAAGACTCTCAGAGAACAATATTTTTTTCAAATACATAGAAGGGAGCAGCAGCACAATTAAAGGGTATTGTTCATCATAATGAAGTAAGATTGGACAAGAATTAAAGGACTGAGACTGCAGTAAGGATGTTTTCTACTCTGTATTATTGGAAACTTGCTAAGGGTGAAGATAATAAAGAACTAGAATTAAATTGCCTATAAAGCTTTGCAGTTTCTCCTTCCCAGAAGTGATTATATGTAGATCTGTCAAGTTTTTTTCTGTCTTCAGGCACAAAATAAATGCTTTCATTCTTACCTGCCATGATTTCTGGATCATTTTAATTATCAATCAAGTGCAAGACTTCTAAATACAATTAATATATTTCACAAGTGAATGCTTCAGTTAAAGCCAAATGAAAATAAAGAAACCATGCTAACAAAAGAAGTGAAAACCAGAGGTGCTGAAAATAGGGTTTATCTCTTAGGTGCTGTTATACTGCTACTCCAAAAGTGAACTTTCTGAAATATAGTATTAGAACTAGTGAAAGTGTACTTTTGAAATGTCTATTTCTGACAATACATACTCCAACTCAAAATAATAACGGGATATACAATAACATGACCAACTTTTGAAATCAAAGTTATTAGATATTTTATTTGGAGACACCTCTATTTTATTGCTGTTACATATTGTACGCTTTCAACAATACGTATGTCTGGGTACTTCAGTGCAGAGTCCTCTCTTCTCCACAAGATCTTTTTATATAAATATGTTCAATGTTTGTCATGAATTCACAGATTGCAATGGAAGACAGCATCCCTTTATTTTAGAGTACACTTCCGAGTCTGTACAGCAGACACTTGCTGGTCTTGAGAATGAGCCACTTTTCAGCTATGCTTTAATCGTTACTGGCTTCTTTGCTCTATAAAGATTTCTGTGTGACTGTTTATCTCTGTGTGTATATGGAGCAATGCATTAGGATATGAACATATATATCTCCAAATCACACTATTGTCTCCCTGTAAACCCAGCTAAGCTAGGTAATAGTGCACCTTGTTGCAAGCTCTGTCATGCTTAACAGTCCATGGACAACTTATGGTCACACAGTAGAAAAATGTAATAGTAAACCAGCAGGTGAAAATAATTGTCAGTGCAAGCAGAGTGATGCACGCTTAAGTAATAAACCATAAACTGTCTACTGCTTTAGAAAGGGCTGTCTCTTAGAAGATCATTCTAGTAAACAGAGCAGAGCTATTCCATTTTGTTACTAGTCCTAGTTTGCCTGGTTCATTAGACAACTCTGCTCATCCCTCTGTGCTTGTTTTGTTGCATTCAGTAAAACAGAGAGATTCCCCTTAAGCTTCCTTTTGTTACTACTGTTTTTATAAAATAATTTTTAATTGTCTTTTACGGCAGTATCCAGATTAAGTTCTAGTTGCTAATTTTCTCCCTGAATAACCTGACGACATCCTTGTAGTCTTCCCGAGTGGCCTGCCCCTTCTTCCAAAGGTCATAAACTCTCCTTTTTTTCCTGAGTTCCAGTCAAAACTCTCTGTTCAGCCAGGCCTGTTTTCTCCCCACTGGCTCATATTTTGTCACATGAGGATGTCCTGCTCCTGTGGCCTTAAGATCTCGTTCTTAAAGAATGTCCAGCTTTCTTGGACAACTTTGCCCTTCAGGACTGCTTCCCAAGGAACTCTGTCAACCAGGCTCCTAAACAGGCCAAAAATCTGCCCTTTGCAAGTCTAAAAGAGTAGTTCTGTTGATCCCTGCTCTTATTTCTCCAAGAACAGAAAAATATCATTTCATGATCATTGTGCCCAAAACAGCCTCCAAACATCAGATCATCCACAAGCCCTTCTCTGTCCACAAACAACAGGTCCAGTGGGGTAACTTCCCTCATCAGCTCACTTACCAGCTGTGTCAAGAAGTATCTTCCACATACACCAGAAACCTCCTAAACTGTTTTCTCTCTGCTGTATTGGATTTCCAGGAAATGTAAGTTGAAGTCTACCATGAGAACAAGGCTAGCAATTGTGAGACTTATAGCTGCTTATAGAATACTTTTCCTGTCTCTTTATTCTGATTGCATGGTCTATAGCAGACACTCACAATGCTCTCTGGCTTCTTGGCCTCTCCCAGCTCTTACCCATAAATACTCAACCCTATCCTCATGATCATCAAGGTCTAGACTCAAGACACTTGCTAACATACAGGGCTATGCCACCACCTCTCCTAAAAAGTAATGTTTTACAATGAAAAAATAAAATACTAGCTTGAGACTAAATTCAGAAATGTAAGATTCCGATTGATTATGCTTTTATTAGAAGTGACTAGATTCTGGGTTTGAGGACAGGAAAGTTTGCTACCTGTGGTTGGTTATTTACAACCATGATTGATTTGTTTATTTGTTCTAAATCAATATTTCAGCTTATTTTGCTAAGTCCATTTGAGAACCGAATTCATGGTTATGCTATATAGATCCTGACTTTGTTTTAAGTAATGCTGTCTGCAGAGTACTGAAGGAATATTATTTTAACCTATCAAAGTGTTAAGCAGAAAGGAGTGCACAGAATTTGTATATCGTTTTCTCTGCTATCCCCTTCATATTCAGGCCTGAGAGAAAGGATAAATAGAGAGTAAATAAACCAAGTTTATAAAGTCAGCTTGTGCTAGACAAGTATAATCACGTCATCATATTAAAAAATATATATTGCATGAACCCATGAATATCAAAATATTTGTTGATTTTTTTTTTTTACTTTGAAAGCTGTTTAAATGTGTTTAGTTATTAAATGGTAAGTGGCGTACAGCACACATTAAGAATAATAAATACTCAAACAAATAGTATATAATTTTTCTTGAATTAATGTAAAACATAAAGCAAGTCTAATTTGTGCAAATTAGTTCCAGCAGTGTATGCTCTCAATAAATACAATCACATATAGTGAAATAATTACTGGCAATTATTTGTTAAAAACATACAGTATTGAGATTGATTTTTCTTTTCTTGATAAGCATAGTTTGCAGTCCTCTAGTTATGCTATTTTAGTAGGTGAAGCCCATTTTCATGGGTTTAACTAATATAGCCTAAGTATATTTTGCTTCAGTTTTAATTTGCTTATGTTAGTGGTGACAGCTTACCATGCTTTTCAAGCTTTACATCTTTGAATATAGATAAAACTTGAATGTATTTGTTACTGATGCATTACAGTATCTATAACGTATGGTTGCTATCTACAACCAGCCTTTATTAGAAATCATTAAATTTTGTCATTTGGTTCTTGTTAGTTCTTTTTTTCTTCTTTTTTTTTTTTTTTTTATCTTACCTGTCTCAACACAAAGCCTATCTGAATTTTTTTGAGTGGATATTTTATGTTTCACAATTCAGGACAGAAAACAAACAGGCACAGCAGTGTCCTTCTGACCTAAGTAAAATGATTTGCAACTCTGAACTCTCCTGTGGTTAAAACATATTGGATGACAAATTTTTTACTTTATGTTATGAGCTGCTTTGAGGGAGAAAACAATGAGTCCAGTCAGTGGTCAGTAGGTTTACATCCAGACAATGATGTGCTTATGGTATTAGCACAGCACTGTATATCACTTTATCTACTAATTCTTTTTTTTAAATCTACTGTCACTTTATTGCCAAGACAAGCAGTTACTGTAAGGGAAGATAAGCTCCTTGCAGTTATTCTTTATCCTGACTTCCTTGAGTAACTGTATCATTGGCTACTTCATGAACACGCTTTTCACTGTCATTTTGAGAGTGAATTAATTAATGAATTTTCATTAATAAATACGCTAAACCACATAGACTCCTTCAGGTTTCCAGTTGTAAGTCCTTGCTACTGAGAAAATGATAAATTATTCTTAATTTCTATCTCCTGTCTTTTCCACAATTATTTATTCAAGTGAGAAAGAGACCTGGTTTGACACAAATCACTGAAGCAAGTGAGATGCCAAATAGTATAGAAGCATTGCTGCTGAGGTAGAGTTTGTTACCCTGTCTTCTGATGATCCAGAGAAAGGACTATTACAGATTTCCCTATTATGAAATTTTCGTGCCAAGGCTGTATAGGGAAAGTGAATGAAATTTTCCATTAACCTCTTCAATGCGCTGCTGCTTTATGAGATCTCAATAACATGAAAACCCATTTAATAGAAAAGATAAATAGATAGCAGTTGCTATTTATTGAACACTCTCAACCAATATTAAAGGCTTATTTTCTTGAGGGATCAGCAATTCTCCATAGAACAATACAAGCCAGGACAATAAAGGTGCTTGCTGTTCTTCAGTGTTCCAGAATAGCCTATAGATGTGTCTGTAAAGAATGATACTTTGTTAAAGAAACACTGTTTTGTCTTTTGACTACCACTGAAAATAAAATGAAAACTCCAAAACTGAAAAAATGCAGGTATTGTCACATTCATTAAAGTGATATGAAAAGGCCAGGTGACTCAGGAGTATTATGGTAAATATGGTAATGCAGCATTAATACAAGAAAATCATATGTGGGCTAAGACGCAATAAAACTAATTGTTCTTCAGTTTGATAGTTTAATATTTATTTTGTTCTAAACCCAGTAAGGTGGTGTTTTGCTTTCTGAGACTGCTTGGAATACAATAATTTTATTGTGGAGTAAATTTGGGTTTCTTTACTTGTCACTGCTTGAGAGTTAATGGTAAACAAAATACTCCAAATATGTGAGTGTAGACACTTTAAATTAAGCTTTTATTTATCTAGCTTTTGGATTTCATTTCTCAGAAATGAAATGAAAAGCACAGTAAAAATAAGAAGTAATTTACTTGCAATTATAGGAATAACATTAAAAGAAGTTGAAGGACTACTTTTGCAAGCATAGAGGTAAAACTTGCAGTGTAAAGAGCTATGGATATAGGAATCATTTACAGAACTGCAGGCAAAACTGATAGTCAGTAGAAGGTAGATAATTGTAACAATCTGTCCAAATATTTCACTATAAATTAACTGAAAAGGACTTACAATGAGAAAGATTAGCTTCACAGTTTGTTGAAGCATATCACTGCAGTACAATAAGGCTGCTTTTTAATATTTGTAAGAAGCATAACATATTTTGAGGTTCTTTCATATATTTGACTCCTTCTTTGGATAGATAACCACTGGATATTGGTTGAATAGAGTATACAAAATTTGTCTGCCTATACATATATGCCGAGTTTCCATGTAAATTAAATAACATGTACAATATATTTGTCTATGACAATGACTTTTTGGTACTGGGAAAAATATCAGTGGAAGGTTTTCCCCACACTCTTCATTCTTTTCCAAGGGTAACCGATTGTGTATCACTTTGTTGAAGTTGTGGCAAACTTTAGCTAAATGCAAAGTGAATGCTGCTGTGAATTATTGTTGTCACATGACAGTTTTTGCTTCTCAGGGACAGTGAGAAGATTGGATTTCACTGATTGCATTTTTTTCTTTTCTTTCTGAAAGTGCTTTTATTTTATGTTGAGAATGTTCTTTGGGTATGAAATCTATTTCATTCTTCAGGTTATCTTCAACAATAGTTATCTTGATTGAGGAATGAATAACCAACCTCTCTTAACACACATACAACTGCTACCCAGCTCCCATGAAAGCTGTCAGCTGTGCGCATTCCCTCTTTTATTTCCTTCAAAAAGACTTTGTTGTACGCTATGGATTTATAATTACATTGTGTGCATATGAGATATTTCATGCCTTAGTAATATTTAAAAAAATTTTCACATCTTTTAGGAGCTGATACAGGAATTTTACAGAAAGTTCACTAATCAAAGCCTTCTTTATTTTTTAATATTTTGTGTTACTGCTGATTCTTAGATGAATATAGTATCAGAAGATCATACCTTAGGTTAACTTTTTTCGGCTTCTCAGGTATGAAGACAGATATGAAGAAGAACAGTCTTATTTTTAAGAAGTTTGCAGCCTAAATAGGCAATGCACAGAAAGTGGAGATGAATAAAAAAGGAGTGACTTTGCCTCTCACCACATAGTTGTCATACAGATGACCAAAATTGAAGTCCTCTGTCAACCAAGTGCTATGTTGCTATGCTAATTTGCTTCTAGGTAAATTTAATAGAACAAGTCTTGTCAGTATGACTAATGCAGCAGCTACAGCATTCTGCTTTTTTAAAGAAAGAAATGTAACTTGAATAAATAGAGCAGTTGTTGATAATGGGAACAACAGAAATACAACTTAGAAATGTGAATTTCAATTTTTAGCAATGTAAAATGCATATCCAGGTGGAGGATTAAAATTTAGAGTTGTGTTCAAGAATGCTTTTTTCCTCCTTTTTACAAACCTCATCTTGTTTAGTGGCATGTGTCTTGTGGGCCAGAAATTTTTCTAAGCAATATGTGGTGTTTCACAATCTTCAAGAACCTGAAGTGCATCTGAAGACAGTCTGTGGTTATACAGCAGTGTTTGTATCAAAGTTCATCTTACAGATATTTTATTTAACTGTAACTATAAATACATTTGAAAAAGCAACAGCCATGCTATGGTATTAAAATCTGAGTCCTCAAAGTTTAGTACCAGAGGCATTTTGCTTCTTGAGACCATATTTAATGTTTTGATCAGTTTCGGCACTTTCTTCAAAAATTCTTACCATGAAGTAAATCTGATTGATGTTCACGGACAGATGGTGATATAAAGTTTTTTCTTAGCAGGAAGGAACATTCACAGTAAATGCACTGTATTTGTATATCTGCTCAGGAAGAAAAACACAAGGTTCTACCCTACGTCTCTTCTGACACATTAAATAACGTAGCTGTGCACAAAAAATGCCTGCAACCAATCCGCAAGTTAAACATTTTCTGTATAAAATGTATGCTCCGTAGAAGCACCTTCAAATTATATACTTATAATTCCAAGAATGTAATTTTATGTCTGTTTCTAAATATGCAGCTTTTACATTTTGCTTTGGGGTTTGGTGTTTTGTGGGTTTTTGCTTGTTTTGGTTTTATTTGTTCCTTTGTTTTGGTTTTGGGGCTTTCTATTATTCTGTGCATTTAACATTAGGAGGAGAAAATAATTTAAAGATCTAATTTACCTGTCTGAAATCAGTCATATAAACAATTTGTTTTGACCCAACATCTGCTTAACGTTCTCACCTTTTCAGAATAGGTTATTGAAGTAGCTACAGTGTCCAAATGTCATTTATGAAGTAACAGGGGAAAATACCAGATGGTATTTTGCTATAACAACATGGTTACTTCAAAGCTAGTGGCATTACTGCTACTGTGTTGTATCCTGGTCATGTAGCTAATGACAGCACAGAACCCTGCTGGGCTTAATTTTTCTGAGGTTTCTATAAATGGTGTAAAACGTCATTAGAATTATAATGCTTTGTCCAGGCTTGAAACTTTTGTATGTTTTTTATTTCTTTATAGCCTCTTTTTAGAAAGGTTTTTAATACTGCATGTGCACATCTTTTTTACTGTGTCCTAACAGTGTCGTTAGAATATGCACTTCCCAAAGTTCCTTGGTAGCGCTGCAAATCAGTTAGTAGCCATACACACTTCTTACTATTTTTTACTACTACTGTATCAGAATATATTCCCAAAGTGTCTTTTGATGTGAGATAACTGGTAAAAATTTTTTAGCTGTCCAAGTAAGCAGAAAATTAGTGTCAAAATAGGCATAGTGAGAGGTAGTAGGATCATTGCCAACATTTTCCACCATTTCAGGCAATGCTGTATGGGGAGGAGTGGTTGGTGGACCAGAGGGTTGTGTTGCCATTCACAGGTACCTTGAAAAACTGTATAAATGGGAAGAGAGGACTCTCATAAAGTTCAACAGAGGGTAATGCCAAGTTTTTGAATCTGCAGAGGAGCAACCCTCTATGCTAGTACAGGTTGGTAACTGTCTGGTAAGCAGCAGTGCAGAGATGGTACGGGTGGACAAATAACAGACCATAAACTAATAAAACAGCCTGATAATTAGTCACTCAAACAGCCTCTTTGGCTTCATTAGGAAGAGCATTGCCAGCAAGTCAAGTGAGGTGATTATTGTTCTCCTTTACTCAGTTCTGCTCTACTTAGGTAAGACCACATCTGGAGTGCTGGCCTTCCCAGTAAAAAGGAGACATAAAAAGAGACATAAAAATAATGTAATGAGTCAAGTAAAGACCACAGAGATGGGGAAGGGACTGGAGCATCTGTCATAGAGACTGAGAAACTTGGGCCTGTTTAATCTGAAAGAGAGAAGGCTCATGAGGGATCTTTTCAGTGTGTATAAATACCCAGTGGAAGGAAATAAAAGCAATAGAGCCAGACTCTTCTCCATGGTGCCCAGTGACAGAAGAAGTATTAGTGGGCACAAAGTGAAGCACAAGAAATTCCATAAGAACATAAGAAAGTATTTTTTTTCTGTGAGGGCGGTTGAGCACGGGGAACAGATTTCCAGGCTGATTGTAGAGACAACCTGTGATTGGTGACCCTGCTTGAAAAGGAAAGTTGGATTAGGGTATATCCAATGTCCCTTTGAATAACTGTTCTGTGATTCTGTGATCAATAACTATGTAAACATGAATGGAGTGTCATGGAGGACATACAAGTAGATATTAGACAGTACCACTGTTTTTTTTTTTTACTGTTGGATTCCTACTGTTACTGAAATGTTGTTCAGTATTCAATTGGTGATTTGAAGGCAAAGTTTGTAAGTCCAAAGGAACTCAGTTTTTCAAAGGTACGGTTAAAAGATCACTTGATCCTATCTACCGACAGCTCATGCTCATAGCCTCTGTTTCATGTCTTTTTAATTTATATGCTCTCTTCTATTCTCTTTGTCAACCATTAAGGGATATGCAGTTTTATTTATTAGTGCTTTGAAAACTGCCTATTTGCAGTAATATGTGAAACTATTTCAGCACTAGAAATATCAAATGTTGTCGCTGAATGTGGTGAAAATTATATACTAAAACCTACTATGATTGAACACAGATTTGGGAAATACAACCTTATCATCTAATTTTAAGAATGTGTTTTACATCTTTTAAAGGTCTCTGCCCATATCTCTAGTGATAGAATTGTTTTAGAGGCAGGTTGAAATACTCAAGGCACTAGAAAATACTGAAGCGTTCAATGTAAATCTCTTCAGAAGCCACATAAACAAGTTCTTTTGAAGATTTTTAAATTCATTCTTTAATATCTTTTTCAGTATATTGCTTCAAATTTTAATTAGAAGTAAGTTTAAAAAAAGCCTATTGCTTTGCCATGAAACAAGTGTGTCTTTGTGCTCTGTAATAGCTGGAATGAAGACACTGTCATTTAAAGTGAGCTACATCTCCAGGAGGCCATCTGTCTTTTGCATGCACTTAGTGTTTCCTTCAAAGCAATTTGAAATAGGCAAATAAATAATCAGACATTTTCAAGTCATTATCGAATTTTAACATTTCCTGATAATTATGTTTAATAGGACATCACAGGTTTCCCTTTTTTTCATTATACTTAATTTGATAAACTTTCAAACATTAAAGTGATTTCTGAATTGAGCATTGAGTCTTAAAAACTTGAGACTCACAAATTACATTCCATTTGCTTTTTTGACTCATTATGCATTATGTGTTTCATTTCATTAGCATTATTTAAGCACCAGATCTCAGACTTTTTAACCTTAAAATAATTATGTAAGAAGCCGGTCAAGAAGTTAAGGTTAACCTATAAATATGTTTGTTCTGGTGTTACATTCCTTATCAGATGCCTTTTTAAATCAAAAGACTTAGTGACAAGACTACTTTGGATGCCAACTAAATGTAAACATATGTCATTCTTCACCACGTGCTACCATTGAAATGAGTGAGGAGTTAGTTCCTGTTACTGATTTTCCAAACTGAAGTGTAGTTCTACTCCCTTTTAAGAACCTGAAAACTGTACAGTTATTCAGTGGGCAGAGTTGCTGCATTTTAATGATCTGGAAGTTAACCATCAGTGTTTAACAAAACATTAGACTCTTTCTGTGTTTGTTCTAGATAAATATGCACCTTCACCCTGAGACATGAATATGAAATAGATGGGTGGATTTGGAAGTTTGTAGATGCTTACTAATTATAGTTAGGCTTTATTTAAATTGTTATAATTACACCTCAAAATGAATCTCTATTTCTATAAGCTCATGTTAAACTAAAGGTGTTACGAATCTGTCAATAAAGAATCCTTGGATAGTCATCGCAGAGATCTGATTTCAGGCCTCTCCATTCCTTACTGAGTGCTCCAGCTACAGCCTGTATTTCTATCTTTATTTAATCTGTAATTATTCTGCATATTGAGAAACGATTTTTATAGGAGAGTGCATCATTCCAGACTAGAATATAGCCTGGTGACCAAGGCCCTTTTCATGAGATAGATGCATATTTCCTTAGTCAAAAGATGCATTGAATCTCTCTTCTGTGTAAAAAGAAAACTGACTACATTGCAGAAAAGGGAAAGTAGCACTTCCTATTTATCTACTCAGAGCACTGCCTCAAAGAAAAACAATATCTGAGTAGGGTTTTAAAGATCTAAGATACAGTTTTGGGAGCTACACTGAAAATTAATTTTTTGCTCTCTGTGCATCTGGCACAGTGCTTTTGCTGGCTTGGTCATCTGTTTCTGCTTCAAGATCTTTTCTAAGATGTTTTCTCTGAAAGTTGCCCAAGGAAAGCTATTTTGCCCAGGGAAGTTGTGTATGCTCCATCATTGGCGGTGTTCAAGGCTGGGAGGTTGGAACTAGGTGATCTTGAGGTCCTTTCCAACCCAAACTATTCTATGATTCTATGAAAGATCTTATTTTAAACCCAGCAGAAAATCAGTACTGGTAATAATATTTGAGAGGTGACACCTCCTCAATGTGTCTCACAACTGAGGGGTGATTATGTCTTGCTAAAGTCTTATTTCTTGTATCTGTGTTAGAATTTAAAATATTTGATGTTTAAACATGACATTAACAAAATTTGTTTGTTTCTCAGTACAACCTCTTTGTAATATAGGATTGAACATATATATGTATTTCCATTCTGGGTTTTATCATGGTAGATCAGTAGTGGCAAACCAAATTGGGATCTATTGTAAGAAAACTGAATAACAATAGTACTGCAAGCTAAGTATTATTCTTTTCTTCCCATCTTGGTATTGCAATCTAAAATTACCTTCTGGAAGGATCGTGGTAAGGGAAGTTGGTATATGGAATTAATAGAAGGCAGTGGCTAATCATGTGCTTTATGATGATACTTTAAATCCTTTGTCTGCTGAGATTGAGACTTAGAACTGGAATTTTCTTTCTCAGATACTCCTGTAAGAGTAAAACTTATAATGAAATTCTTATTAAAGGGGCTTTGGTTCCTGTTTTTATGGTCTCTTATGTAGCTTTATTTTCTGTTGTCATAACCATTTTTCAAAATAGTATTTTTGTCATCTGTAAACTTGCAGGGTGATATTTGCACCCATATATTTGTGTGACTATATTCCAGTGCTAAGGTAATTTCCACTTGTCTTCAGGTCTGGCAAATAGAAAAATCTGTGTTAGTTTTGAATTTTATATGTATGGAGTTGTGTGTGCATCATTATTTTCTGTGAAGCCCATCATGGAGAGCTTGAACATGTGTAATAAACCATTTATACAGAGGACTAGAACTATGACTTTGGACTAATTCCCATTTCTCTGCTAAATGCAAAGAATAATTTGGCAACTTGATATAGTATTATTTACCACT
>JASSUY010038753.1:0-12993 GCA_032466535.1 Forpus xanthops
TAGTGATTTATGTTATACCTTAGTTACTAAACTGTTCTTATCTCAACCTGTGGGAGTTGCATTCTTTCAATTCTCCTGGGGAAGAAAGAGGGGGGAGTGAGTGAATGAACTGCTTGAGGAGCTTAAACCATGACAGTGCCACATGCCAAATATCCCAAGTTTCTTTCTTCTGGAAAAAAGTTATAGGTTGCTTTTGCTCAGAGGCAATACTAGAAATAACTGCACTGTTGTGAACTCAGGAAAAAGCCAACATTGTGATTTTCAGGCCCTCATTCTGTGTGTACTCTCTGAAAAGTAATTTTAAACCCTGTGATTTCTTTTTCTATGATTCGTTCTGCATAAGCCACATCTTCATGCAATTTAGTAAAACTATGAAGTAGAATGGATTGGATTCATATTTCCAAATGCAGAGGTCTATACTTCAGGCCTACATAAGGTCTAACTCTCCTTAGTTCCTTAGAAAACAAAGAGAGAGAAAAAGAGAGTGTCTAGGTTCAATACAGCTAATCCTTAAATTCTAATCTAGTAAAATCTGCTCTAAATGTAACATTATTTCTCCTTGAAAATGTAAAATTCTGCAGAGCTAGGTGATTTGGAGATGCTTCACTGCAGACATATACAGTATGGACAGCTAATAATGGAACACTGTTCTCATCTTCCATGAGTATCTGTTGGAGGTTTTTATACACTTGATTATGTACCTGATTATGCACCATTCTATGATTTTATGATTACTAATATGCATTTTCCATAATTCATTTATTACAATAAAAGAGACATGTTAACTGAATTTTCTGTTTAGGCAGATGTAATTTTCCAGATGTACAACCTCTTCAAGAATAGATATATGAGTTCATCTGAAATACAAACTGCATAGATTATTTAAGTAATGCTACATCACTGGATGTATTGCTTGGATAGGAAATTGCAACATGACTATATGCTATCAATTTTATGAAGATTGAATTATGGATATAAAATCAAAATCAAAATTATCTATTTTATATTTGTGGTGTAAAAACTGATGTCCAGCATGATGTTTTTGGTAAGCAAAAAGGGTTAGTTCAAGAGCAGTTATTAATATGCTGTGTAATAAATCCACATGATGCAACAACCTGCATGAGATATGCTTGATATACTTAAGATACTCTGATGATAAAGAGGAAGTTAGAAGTCTTTAAAATTATGATCCCAGAGACAAGAATAGATTTTAATGACAAACTAGCTGCAACAGTTAGCTCTGTGAAACAATACCTTGAGTACCAGTAATAGTTTTCTGTTTTTCAGGGTTCTTTGGATTCCGCTTTTATGACATCAGCCAGTGCTGATCTAAAAATCAGGCTAAAAGGATACTGAAGCCTATATTGTTTTCTCTCATAGACTGTAGACCAACTATTACCCTAAAGGAACAAAGTCGACAGGGATTGGCTGAAAAATGAACCTGTGACATTGTAATTTTTCAGCCAATTCAGAACAAAACTACATTGACTAAAATTTCAGACACAAAAAAGACAATATGTCTTTTCAGTTAATAGCTATTGGACTTACAAGAATATGAATATGCAAATGGAAAATGGCAGCTTGATTCATGCTTAATTTTGCTTTTTGCTGACCCATTTCCTCCATCCTAAGGTTTTAAGAGAGTTCATTTTCATTGTAGCTGACATGGGGCTATGTTTTGGATTTGTGCTGAAAATACTGTTAACAAAGAGATATTTTCATTATTGTTGAGCAGTATTTCCACAGAGTCAAGGCCTTTTCTGCTCCTCACACCACCCCATCAGTGAGCAGGCTGGAGATACACAACAAGCTGCAGGGGAAAACAGCTGGGACAGCTGACCCCAACTGACCCAAGGGATACTCCATAACATTCTGACAACATGGTCAACGTAAAAGCTGGGGGAAGAAGAAGGAAGTGGGGAGATGTTGGGAGTGATGGCTGTTGTCTTCTCAGGTAAACCATTAAACATGATGGAGCCCTGCTTTCCTGCAGATGGCTGAACACCTGCCTTCTGATGAGGATGGGGTG
Source organism: Forpus xanthops (assembly GCA_032466535.1). Lineage (NCBI taxonomy): Eukaryota > Metazoa > Chordata > Aves > Psittaciformes > Psittacidae > Forpus > Forpus xanthops. The sequence goes on from JASSUY010038753.1 coordinate 2,030, forward strand.
AATCAATTCCTTGTTTTGATCTGCTTGTGCTTGCGGTATTTGCTTTACCTGTAGAACTGTAGTTATCTTATTTTTGCCTTTCTGATTTTCTCTCCAGTGCTGATGCAGGGGGAGTGAGTAAATGGCTGTGCAGGGCTTAGCTGCCAGTTGGGGTTAAACCACAACAGTCCTTTTTGGTGCCCAACGTAGGGCTCAAAGGGTTCAAGATAATAACAGATTTGATTGGAATGTGCTAGATCAAATTTACAGCTGTTATTACTATTTAGCTAGTAATTGTCAGGCTATAAGAAATATATGCAGGTGCTGCTGTGTAGCATGTCAGAGACAGCAGTATCAAGCATCTCTCTATGAAATATCAAAGAATGGCATATATATAAAAAGATAATCACAAAAGCATGTTCTCTGATTGCATCTCCTGTCTTAGGAGCCAACCTGCCAACATTTATGATGATATTAAGCTCTACTCCTTCAGTACATCCCTTCACTCTCAACACATATATCTGCATGACTGCATTAATGGCATCAGATATTTTACCATATATCAAGTGGCTATCAAGCAGTTATATTACCACACTATCAAGTGGATAGGCATTGTATTACAGGGTAAAAAGGTCTACTGTGATGGGAGTAAAAGCTGAGGAAAAGGAAAAAAATAAAGGATGAGGTTCATCCGGCCAAAGGCAAACATTTCAGTAGATCAGATAATTGTACCTTAAAACTGTTTCAGTTTTCTGTTAAGGAATCCCAGAGTAACTAAAGCAGGTGTGTGCATATGTATTGCAGATATTTTAAGCTCAGTAATATGAACCTACCCAAGGTCTTTTCTGGTTTTGTAAAAATTATGTCACAAGTAACCTCATTTTTCCAAAACTGCCTAGAGATTTTGGAAGTCTCCTCTGCACAAAGCCCAACTCAGACCATGGACTGCCAGATGAAGTCACTTAGTTACTTTTCCAAGAAAAATTAAATGCATTTTAGTAATTTCTGGCTGATGTTCACCAAATATATTTTTAAAAATCTGAAATACTGAAGACCTGCAACCTCTCAAGGTTTTAATAAAAGTGTTTTCTCGACATAACTGATCTCTAGTGCTTAATTTCATGTTCATAATATGGAGCAGAAAATATAAGTGGATTTTTGACTCAGATGCAGCAAATTTTCTGCTAGCCACAGTCAAAGGAAAAAAGCAGCAACATTTCACAAAAGACCTATAAATTTCTTGGAAAAAAAATAAGGCTTTTTAAAGCATCTTATTAGCATAACTAAGTGATATAAAATAAACCTTGAAACTCGGAATCAAACTGTCCATGGAGACTTATGGAAGATCTGTGTTTTTTGATGATTGACAAATTCATTTGCAAAATCTATAACATGTGTGACTTCTTATATTTATTGAATTTTCTTTTCTGTTTTTTTTTTTTTTTCCTCTGTATACTCATTTGATACTCTCCTGAATTAGGACTACTGCAAAGGTAAATGTCACCTTGTATAAGTGGCACTATCTCTTGTCAAGAGATATTTACTGAGAGTTGGAGACTCATGTTCCAGCAAAGTTTAAGAAGTCAATGCCACCATCAATTGCTGTCCTGGGAATCCCAATAACCAACAGGTCCTGGAATGTCCTCTTCAGACACTGTGGGTTAGATGGGTAAATAAATTAAATTTAGCATCATTGAGGGATAACAGAGTTTCATGAAATAAGGAAATGGAATAGACAAATCAATAAGCTCCTATCTGTGTGATAGCCTAGCTACACTGAGCTGCAAGTCATCATCTCCTCATAAAACCAATGTCCTGAAGCAGCCACGATACCTGAGTTTGACATACCACTCGCTGCAAATGCATATTTTTCTCAGGTCAAATAAATAAAGACAGGGACTCTTGGATTTTTTTTTCATTTGTTTGCTTGTTGGGTTTTTCTTTTACAATTTTGTGTTGCTTTTGTGGCTGAGTTCATTGGCATCCACCGAGCTTTGTAACTCCCTGCAATGGAAGTGGAAATCAAACCATATGTCAAGGCTGCGCTTTAGAAAGTTTAGGAGTCAGCCACTTGGCTTGGAGTTTTTCTGTTCCTCTTGTTTCAGACTCACGCTGTAGTTCTTGTAAACGCTGTGAATAGAAAATTCTCTTCTCATTTCAATCCTATAAAACAAATTATCTTCTCTTTTTTGTAAAATATTCTTCTACAAATGAACTAAGACTTGACTATATTTTTATTCTTTCCATGAGAAGTAATGGGCATCCTTCACTTCTTTTAGCTTGTCCTGAATTATTCATGACAAAGGAAGAAAACCTGTTCAAACAGAAAAGAGCAGCCTCTAAAGAATAAGAAAGTTGTCAACACTTAAGCCTTCACAAGCTCAGGGAAAGAGCTGATAGCTCACACTTTCATGGAAATGAAGATGTTAATGAAGAAACCGGCTAGGGAGTGAGAAAAAAAGAATGTGGTTTCTGGGCCTTTGTTTTGTAAATATTTAGACTTGTGCAAATTTGTTAATTGAGGCAATTGATTTTTGCCTGAAAATGGTAGCAATGTCTAATTGATTAAAGCCTAAAATAACATCCTTTGGGCTAACTGGGGTCATTTCATTTGTAAGCTTTTAGTGATATATTAACAATTTGGAAGCATTTTGGTGCATATCTTAAAAAGTGCCACATTAATAGGAACGGGCCTGGAGAAAGAAAAAAAATGTTATGAACACACACAAACACACACACAATATACATGGCCTCCAGCCCCTGTCCTTCTTCTTCTGCAGCATTTTAAGGTCTGTGTTTAATATTGCCAAGCCTACTTGAGTGATAAATGCAACTGTATAAAATTACTTATTACAAGCTGTCATGTTGCCTCACTCACATTGCAAGGCTAGAGGCACTGTACATAAAGCTAGAATCTCCACCTTGACAGCATCAGCAGCTCTGGCTTTAAAATAAAATGCTTTCAGTCATGAATACAAAACATAATTTACCTTTTCATAATACTTCAGTTTGGAAACACTTTGGAAAGCTCATGTTACGATCAAACTTTTACCTGAGCCATGCCAGCAACCAGTTAATTCCAAGTTGTCAATTTACTTCAGTGCTGCTTTCCATCACTTATCCTTTGAAGAAACATTAAGCTGTTCAAATTGTCATCCCTTTATTTTTTTTTTTAAGTTATATTTATCCTCAATTCTTTGGTGGTGAGTAGATGACACAATAGGATTATTCCAAGCATTAAATTACAATCTGGGAGACTGCCTGCTCTATGCTTCCTTTTCAGAAGCCCCTTGACTTGCTGTGTGTTCGTGGTGTCAAAAAAAATTCCTGACTCCCATCCACTGCTTTCTCCCCCTCCCTTTTACACAGAATCTAGTTACACAATTCCCCTTGAATTGCTCCTCCCTTCCAATGGCTGGCTGAGATCAGAGGTTTAATTCCTTGCTGTGGTAGTCCATCCGCCCCTATTCTCTTGTATTAATGCTGTACTGATGCTTAAACATAAAAGCTCACTGTAAGCTGTGGATGTCAGTGAGATTGAAATTGAAAGTGAAGGTTCCAGGGAGACTGGCTGGGTAACGAGTGATGCATTGTGACTGTTTTTATAGTTGGTCATGATGCATACAGTATGTGAAGTTCCCATCTGTACTGGTGTCTGCCCACCAGCCACCCTGCCACATTCGCAAAAGTGGCTCCAGCACCGAGCGCAATAGGAACAGAACTGCAGATGCCTCCCTTTAGCCCAAATTCCTTTTGACAATGTTCACATCCAGTTAGGGCCCAAAGTGCTTGTACTTGTCAGGAGGGATAAGGAGTGAGGAAAGTAGTCCCTTTTCAAAAGCGAAACAGAATTGCCAAAGGAAATATTTTCTCTTCTTCCCCCCTTCTTTCCCTCTTCAGCTGCCCCCACTGTTGCAAATCCTCCTCCACAGAGGCAATGCCCAAAAAAAGAAGAGAAAAAAAAAAAAAAGAGAAAAAATTAATTAGATTGGCATCTCTGATACAGATCTACAACAATTGCCTTTTTCCCCCAGCAAATGGGAGTGGGGCAGGGAGAGAAGATTTTGAATGTGACAGTGCTGACTACAACAGCCCACAGAAGATGTGCCATGCCCACAAGCTCTGGGATTCAGCTGCAGGGGATCTGCTGTCCCTAGTGGGTTGCTTAGTTGGGTGATAGGAGTGGGTACATATTTCCTGTGATATCTGAAGCTATTTCAATTCCACTCATACAGATATATTTTGGCTAGAAAGAAAATCCGTCTCCTTTTTCTTTTTCTTTTAATTTATTGATGGACCATTTTGTGAATAAAGGCAAGGTTACTCTTGCATTCATGACACAGAGTCAGAATTCAAAGGTTCCTGGGTTTATCATCTTCAGTTTGCTCTGGCCACAGGTTTGTGCCTCAGTTTCTCTATCCATTAGAGGGTTGTGAAGATGCATTCCTCATCCTTTTTTGGAAGGTATTCTGATGCATTAGACAGCAGGGCAGGTTTCAGTAGATTAGCCATTCTGACTCATAGAAATTAAACACTTCTAATCAAGTAAATGTTGACAGCTATGGCACCGCCACTGTACTCATCCTGCAAAGTTCATAAAATTATAGAACTCTTAAGGTCAAAAGGTACCCTAAAGCTCATCAAGTTCCAACCCCCTGCCTTAGGCAGGGACACCTTTCAGTAGACCAGGTTGCTCAAAGCCCTTTCCAACCTGGCTTTAAACACTTCCAGGGACGATCCCTCTTCTAAACCCAGTGTTCTCACCTGAGGATTCCTGTTGTAAAAGAAACTCCATCTGTTCATTCCAGATGACTTGCAGAGATCCTTTCCAACCTAAGTTTTTAGAGAAATAAAATTTTCAAGAGGATACCTTCTTCTGCAGACCACTTGATCATGAGGAAGGATGTTAGGATACAATTTGTGTTCACACTGGAGTGAAGATGATTAGAGAAAGTTAGGCTTTTAATCTAACATCTAAATGGTTGACCTTACTATTTAAAAAATCTGCATGGTAGCTGCAGCTTCTGAAATCTCTGACACATGGGACATCAAAGGATATGTTTATGGGCACTTCATGTTTTGAAAAGGCCCTTAAAGCCCTGATCTTCAAGCAAAGCAGGCTGAGCTAGATGTTCTTTCATTGTTAGTTCTGGAGAACTTAGTTGTGCTTTCCTGGTTCTTTGGTAAGAATTGCAGTGTTGCACAAGACAGCTGAGGGATTACAATCAGGCATTTGGCATAATGTAGCAACATGACTGTAAATCTGAAAAATAGCCAGAGGGAATAAAAAAAGGAAAGGAGTTCCTCACAACCACCCCAAACAACCCAAAATAATATAGAGGATAGTTATGAAGAAACTGGCATTCAGGGTATCATGGAGCCCTGGACTTTGTTCCTGGAATAGCTGAAGTTGCTTTTCCTACGTATTCTACTCCCCACCTCACGTTTGACCTGACCAATTTAAGTGTTTCAAAGTCCTAAAAAGGAAACAGAAAAATTTAGGAAGGGCAGAAAACAGTAATTTGCAACAATTTCCAGCTTCATGCATTGCCTGTTTAGTCTCAACATCTGCAGGGATGTTCAGCACAGACTTTTAATCCACTTTGCAAAGCAGCCACCTGAAAGGTGATTATTCCAAATTTATCACCATGGGATTCAAAGTGTAATGAGACTGTAGAGTGGACTACGAATGAATTTGTACAAACAAACAGAAAAAAGAAAGAAACAGCTTAATGGAATTAGAATAACTGAAATCTTACCTTTGGCTTTAATCATTCACAAACAAGAGTTGAGATATGTTTCCAAACTTTAATGCACCCACATGCCATTTTTTTTTCTTTTAAATGGTACAAAAACAGTGCAAAAAGCCATACCACCCTCATAAAACTGCACCATACATTTTTCCTTCTTTGAGAGAACACTCTTTACAATGTTAAGACAATGGAATTTCAATATACGGAGATTGGGGGCATGGTCATCTGATATTATTTTTAACTCCTTTAAAGCAGCTCAGTCACTGGGATTTGGATGAACTTTAATTAACAATTTTTTCTCTTTTTCTGGAGTTCACTGAAGAGAAGGGTTGATGGTAAATGAAGCTGGAGATGATCGCAGACAGTTCTCTGAGGTCTTATCTGCAACCTTAATTTCTAAAAAGATAAATACTCAAGGCCACTCCATTGCTTCTTACACAAAAAAAAAAAATCAAAAAGGGTGATGATCTTGTGTTGAGAGCATAGAATTAAGACTTCAGTGCTCTTTCCTTGACTTGCAGTGTCAGTAAAGCAATATAGGTCCAGCTGTCTTCAAGTTTGAGATGTATTCCAAAATTGCCTACTGGGCCTCCTTCCATGTACAGTGGAGAAAGCAGGAGCCATGGGATGGTAATAGAAGTGGATGTGAGGGTCTATCCTTTAGAGATACATGTTTCTGTCCACTTCAGGAGATGCTGGATAAAGAATTTGGGGTGTAATCTCACAGTTACTTCAAATAATCTCTGGAGAGAGCAGACACACGGAAGAGTTGTCCCATCTGTTACACTGCTTCTGCTGAATGTCTTGTGCTGGAGCAAGCTCTGCTCCAGGCGCTTCATGACATGATCTCCTTAGTTAAAAACCTGAAGAAACTATATTTCTCTTGATCCAATTTCAGATATGATTTCTGAGCACTAGTGACAATGCAAGAAGTGAGTGTGAACTGGAACACCCCTATTAGAGTCAACCAAACTTCCAGAGATTAAAGTAATAGCTTTGCTCTCCACCATCAACTCTTAAGTGGCTCAAGTGAGATTAACCCCATTTGTATACTTAGTCTATGTCAGGCAGTGAAGCACTGCCTTAGAGATCCCTAGATGAGCTCACCAAGCATTGAGATGCAGTATGTAGTGCAACAAACATCTTGGTTCGGCTCAGGGAAGAATGTATCTGAAGTAATACTTTTTTGAAGCTAAGTTGCGCTCAGGGCTCCCTGTGTTTGATGCCTCACTGTCAGTGTGGTTGTATCCTTATTTTTCCTAACTTTCCTTGTGCTGGTAGATGAAAAAGGGGTGGAGAACTTTTGATTTTGACACCACTTGCCATGGTCCAGCCATCTATGCCTAAATCCTCTTGCCCCCTAAAAAAGAGAGGTTGCACTCAAGTGATGTATTAGAATACTATGAACCAGCTTTTGGATAACAGGATTTCTTTGGGACAATGTTAGATGCCTTGGGCTATAGATCTAAAACCAATCAGTGTCTATTCTAATAAATTGTCAAAGGAAAAAAAAAAAAAAGGAAAAAAAGAAAAAGGAAAATATTTTTAAATGACTGGACATCAAGCCAGAGTCACTCAACTAGTTACAAAGGTTACAGCATGCAACCGAGTGGTGTTTTGTTTCTTTAAGTTTTAGTGGGAAATTTTAAGAGGAAATTAGAAGCTGATAACTACCAGGGAATTTTAGGAGGAAGGAAAATGAAAGCTGTGTTTGCACAGGTTTGTGCAGTTGGAAATAGCTGAGTTTCACATGCCTCTGGCTCTTACATTGGATTCCAGCTCTTGCAGTTTACCACTTTGTCTTTTGGATTAAGAATAGATCTAGGAACTTTTCCACTGACTGCACAAAAAGAAAATATAAATCCTTCTTGTGACACAGTCCCATTCTTTACCCTTTTTTTTCTTTTTTTTTAACCTCTTCTAGAGATATACCATTGCTTTGGTGTGCCAGCTTAGGAAAGAAGAGTCCTCTGCTTTCTTGGTAAAGCAGAATTGGAATTGTGTATGACACATGAGGAAAAGAGGGCAGAAAAAAACAAAACGTGTGAAATTGCCTTCCCCTCCTGACCTGGAGGGACTGCTCACAGAGTGAAAAACCCACATGCACAATATTCATCCATCTTCTGTGTTTACTGTATGAAGACTGTCATCAGGAGTGCCAGTCTGTGCCAGTTGAGTGATGTGCCATTTTTCTGCTTGGACTTGAGTCTAAATAGTAGGTTTATGTAGTTTAAGTCATCAAATAAACATCTGGTGAAAAAAAAAAGTTCAATGTCTATATCCTGGGTCAATTTTAAACCAGGAACCTGAAGTGAAGCACTTGCTATCTCATTATAAATTCTCTTGAAGTCAAACAAGACCATTAAAAATCCCTTTGGTGCTCTCCCTGTTTTTATAATTATGGTCTATTTTTATTCTGGGAGAATTTAGGCATATTCTGGGCATTTGATATGAATCTATCAATCAGAACTGTCATTCTAAATTGTCTTTTGGATCATAGCTAGAAATGTTTTTTTTTCCATTGAGTGCACAAAAGGAAATGTTACTGTTTCTTATAATAAAATCCTTTTTTCCCCTTTCTTAACTTTCTGACATAAAAGACTTGTGGATGATGTCTTTTGCTTAGTCTTGTCTTTGAATGAGGCTACTTCTTCAACAGGCTGTACTAGAGCCATTTCAGATGAAGCCCTGTCTGTTTCTTCTCTGGCAATGAAGGCTCAGAGTATAAAATTTAGATTTTTGAACTCTGTTTATTCTCTTTCCCTTTTCTCTTCTCATTAAAGAGAATAAGAAATGAAACAGCTTCTGAGGACAATCAGCTTTGTAGTATTTCTGTACCATCACACAGAACCTTGCTGCTCATTGTAGATGAAGTACTATAGCCCAGTCTACAGGTAACTCTTGCTAAGTGGTTTGAAAAATAATTGCATTACAGTCTGGCAACTATATTTTCATTCGTGGAACTCTATGTTTATTTTTCAAACACCAAAGTAATAAAGGGGAATATAAAATTTACAACAGATTTGAGTTGTTTTATTTTTTTTTCTTCCCAAAATCTTCACAAATGTTGAAATTATTAATTAAATTGCTTAAAATCTGTTGTTACAAAAAATATCCTTGTCTTGCTACCAGATGAGATGCATTTTGCAACAGCAAAAACAAAGAAAGACTTGCCACAAATGTGTCATTTTCCTGTTTCCAGAGATGAGTTTTGGAAGAATTACTCTACCTGTACTAGGTCTCACCTCACTCCTAAGCAATGGATAAATGTCAGCCACTGGTGGAATCTCAACAGCCTCATTGCTGTATGCTTTGGTATGATAGCATGATTGAAGGCAGGGATGACATACAGAAAATCTTTTATTTTTTTTTTAAACACATTTTTAAAGCATTTTTATTTCATAAAGCTCATGGAGCTCATCTAAGCACAGGAGCATGAGACTGGTCATTTCTGAGCTGGAAAGAAAGGTTTACCTCACTGACCCCCAGTTGGTTGTCTCTGACTATGACTAGGGTTGAATATCTTAGGGGCTGCGCAGCAATGGGGTCAGCATACAGTAAACACAATATGTGTACCAGCTTCCAATGAAATTTGGCTCTGGTCTGAAAAAGGTTTCTAACATTATGTTTAGCAGCTCATCATGAATTTATTTTCCAGGAACTTCTTCAGTCAAGCCTGTAAGCTTTTAGGATCCAACACACTCTGCTGCAAAAACAAAATATTCACTGCTTAATTATATTCTGTGTAAGGAATTCATTCTGGAAGTAAAGTTGTGCTGGTAAATTATGCTGTAGGTTTGTGAGAGCACTTCTGAGTATACACAGAGAAATATACTTTTCCAGTGACCACCTCTTGATTTTTAGAGAATTGTCACTTCTCCAACATGGATGGATTAATGGCAGCCTTGTCCTCTCCTGTATCCCTTCCAGTTTCAATACACAGTGAAAAAGGAGGTAGATGGATGCATGCTGTGTATGCCTACCTTGACTATCCTGCTTCATTGCATGAGTTTCTACTTGAACCTGCTTTTTGCCAAGAAACATGGATTCACACACAGTTTCCTTCACAAATAACAGAAAGAATTTCTGTCACGTGTCTGTTACCAAATCAATGTCATACGGTAAGGGCTTTTATTTTTACTTTAAAAGGTCTCAAATCTTTGAAGGTGTTTGGAGTTGACATTCTCGGCTTCAGTGGACCTTAAAACCAGTCTCCTCAGAATTCACCTCGTAGACTGAGGTGCCTACATTTAATGCACAGCAACAGTTAATTCTGCTCAATTTCAGAAAACTTGGGAAAAGTTAAGTGCCTTAGGTAGGTACCTAATTAGTGGTGAAACATTTGAGACAACTCATTGGAAAACCTAAGGGAGATGGTCGGTGTGAAATAGACTTTATGCCTTGCTTTTGGGGAATTCAGGGAAAAAGGTATCCAAGGCAAGAAACTTTATTTTGGGCAAGAGTCTCTAAATCAATCCTTCAGGCATGGATATTGAGAGCAGTGTTTTCACACCTGCCAGGAAAGGAGCTGCCAACACTCATCTTTTACATAATGGGCCTGTGGTTACGGCATTGTCCTGGAAAGCTTAGAACTTGAGTTGCAGTGCAGTTATAGCCTGAGAAAGCTTTAAACCAGCTATTCCCATACCCCTGCAGCATGTTTTAACCAGACATATCTAAACTTTGCAGGGTGGAGAGAAGGAACCTCTACACTTTCTGTCAAAGACAGGCTATGGGTAACCACTTACAGAGCCACAAGGGAAGCAGACTCTAAGAATTGCATATTGTGGTTTATTGAGCAGGAGTCTTAGACAGGAAAGTGGAATAATAGATTTGGGGTTTTTCTCTTCCAAATATCTAGATATAGTCAATATTCAGCAACTGTCTGCTAAATGACTGAGATAATCCAATCTGTTCTTTATTATGCTGAGCCTTTCCTGAAGAGAGAGGCATTGTGATTGCTAAGCTTGCTGTTACCTAATGACTAAATACTTGCTATTGGATAATCTCAGAGTTTATATTTAGCCAACTAATATAACAGGCAGCAGAGTGGTTAAGAAAATGTTTAGATCTACAGTAAATCTATCTTTAGTATTGCTGGTATTAGATCAAAGCCATTAAGGTCACATGATGCATATGGATGGGTAGTTTTCAGACTACAGTTATGGTGTGCCCTCCTTGGTGTCTAGAGTGTTTATAGTGTAAGTGGGCACGTGACATTGATGCCTATGC